>CAJHQP010002962.1:0-75303 GCA_905132765.1 Moricandia arvensis | reverse complement strand
ATTTATCAAAGGCCATGAGAAGACTCCAAAAGCGGAGATAGCGACGAAAGAAACCTGAATATTCTCAAGGTGTTAGACCTCTCTGCTAACCCACACCACCACACACCAACCCACACACAACACCTTCACACACCACGTTTACACGCTGATGTAACCAAATCAAAGAAGCCAAACACTAAGACCCAACAAGAACGCCTCAGATTTACAACCTCTCAAACCCACCGATGAGACTGAGGAGAGACATGAAACCACCAAGAAGGATGACAAAGGAATGTTACTTTGTTCGGAATCCAAGAGAGGGGAACAAAGACGAGAAACCACCACCAACCTGATGAAACTTTCCTCTAGCACCCCCGATGCCTCCAAGGCCACACAAAAAACCTGCTGCTACACCAGAACGGAGAGACTCACCACCATCCCTGAAACAAAAACTTAACCGCAAGAGAGAGAGAGACCTAAGAAGCACAAATCGATCTTCTCTTGAATTCTGAAAAGCCAAATTCACCACGCCAAAACCTGCCACGCCAAAACCCGCCACACTACCACGCCTTGACTCGAGGAGAATCAGATCCACCGTTGATGTCGTTAATCTTAGCAAGCTAAAGACGAAACCGAGGATGGAAGCCAAACTAGAGCTCATACAAGGCAGTAGGGGAGTGGAGTCAAAGGGGAAGCAAAGAACGAGCGAATTGAGAGGAGGAGGCTGCCAGCGATGGCACGCACGCTCACGCGCCGTTCGTACACCGAACCCAAACCCTTATCTAGTTTTCAGGTGGAGAGGATGAAGCTAAGAGTTTTTTCCGATGAATAGTTTTGTCTTCCGGATTGTAGTTTTCCGATGAAATAATAGACATGCTTTCTCTTTTTTTAACGCTATAAAATTATGTTATTATAAAACCATTCACATTTTTTTGTTAGATCACACTTATTTTTAGAGAAAGGGAAGAAATACGATTTCAGGTAAAGGGATTTTTTTTATTTGCTCAGAAATGGCAAGTTTGATTTTTTTTTTCCTTTCATTAACATCTTTTAGTGAGAGATGTTTTATTCGTTTTTCTGGCTGAAGCATTTATTCGCATTCTTTGGATAAACAAAGTTCTGATTTTGATCAAAAGTTAGATTCTTAGGTTTTTTTGTTGTGGTTTGCAAATCAAATTGGGGTAGATCAACTTCTTATCTCGCCGTTTTTGGGTAGATTTTATGTAAATCTTTATTGGATCTCGACTGTTTTAAAGCTGTACCGATGCTCATTGGGGCTATAACATTAATGAATTTAGCTAAGCAAAAAAAAGGTAGGGGAATTTGATATTATATTCTCCAACTATTTTTAATGAACACATTTAATATTTAAGTATTAATTGTGAAAACTTATTTCCAAACTAATTTTTAACTCCGCAAAATTGGGTTTGAAAGAGTCAGTCATTAATGTATAAAAAAAACTAACGATTGTTGGCCAATTTCTAAGGTTGACTATTTATATCCCAATTTTGGACAATAAATGATAATTTTAGAAGTAATTTTGTGCAACTAATACTTGGATAATAAATGTACCGATTTCAAATAGTTGGAGAATAAAAAATTATATTTCCCGTTATGATCCATATAAGTTTCCAAGTCAGCATATCAAATCATTTTCTTAAAATTTGAGTTAAGAAAATTTATTAAATTTGATAAAATCAATTAGAAATATTTACCTGGGTTTTGTAACGATGTATAAAACATTATAAGACAAATACATATGTATCTATTGCTAATGCACATCATACTTTTGTCTAAAGCAGAATCCACAATGATCTATATAAATGATCTTACTTTAATTTTTGTTATTTTTGAGTACAAGAATTATTTAAGTATGAGAAAGCTTATACACTTTGATGCTATATATAAATATTGCAAAAAAATAATTATATAGTCGAGTAATGTCGGGCCCGGCCTTGCTCGGACCTTGCTCTTATTGATAAAAGAAACACTGAAAGGTGAAGATGTGATTTTAACTATGGAACAATAATTGAAAAGAGCTATTTTCATAGCTGTAAATGGAGACCACCTCCTAAGTCCTAAATATCGAGTTAACCCTGGAACAATACTTTTGTCTTTTTTTTTGTCAACTGGTGTTGATTGATAAAATCGAAGAACATACAAGGGTGGAAAACTAAATCCGGTGGAAACAAATTAACATCCCCGGAAGCATAGCCCACAAAGGGGGAAGCACAAACCCAAACAACGGGTGATATACAAAAACCAACTACTATCTCTAGTTTAATCTTCACTCTTGCACCTAGACCCGAAAAAAATAATTACAAAAGAAAATAATGATAAGACTTTTGAGCTTTGACAAGTGGAACCTCTTACCGCGAACCGCACAAAAAGAACATAGAAATGTAATGGCCTAAAAACGACAGGAAACTAAGATTACTTGAACCATCAGTTCATGGTACCAAGCCAAAACCCCTAAGCCTAAAACCATACACCAACCAAGAAGCAAATAAAACAAACGCCTGGAATTTAAGCTCCCTCCGCAACTGAACCTTCATCGGAGAACCTAAAAGCCTCAACCTCTTTATAATGCTTCAATTAACCAAAGCCATTGAGGAATGAGAGAGGCACAAGAAAATCCGGAAGAGACATTAATTTAAAGGCCAGGAAAATGACTCCAAAACACGGAGATAACGACGAAAGAAACCTATATCTTCTCAAAGTTGTTAGACTTCTTCTGCTTACCCCACACCACGACACCAACCACACACAACCGCACTATTCACACACCACCGCTTACACCGTTGATGTAACTAAATCCAAGAAGCCAAGCACTAAGACCCAACAAGAATGCCTCAGATTTACAACCTCTCAAACCCACCGAGGAGACTAAGGAGAGACGGGAAACCACCAAGAAGGATGACAAAGGAAAGTTACTTTCTTCGGAATCCAATAGAGGGGAACAAAGACGAGAAACCGTCCTCTAGCACCCCCTACTTCTACAAAGCCACTCAGAAAACCTGCTGCTACACTAGACCGGAGAGACTCACCACCATCCCTGAAACAAAGTATTGAAAAAATTCAATCGTCAATTACAACAACACATAATAAAGCAATAAAATAAGATATGCCAGTAACAAAGAAGACAATTAACATAAAATATCATAAGTTCATAATCGAATAGAAACAAAACATAAACGGTTGTAAAACTGGGAGATTAGTTCAGAACCGAACACTAAAATAACAAAATTCATTAAACGTAAGCAAGTTTTAGAGATTTAGAAAGTGATGAGTTTAACCATACATATTTCGCTTACTTAACTTGCACCAGTCGAGATCCGGAACCTTCACATCAGTCATGGTCGCCTCTGCCAACTTAAGCTCTGACTCAAGCTTTTCCTTCTCAGTCTTCATTTCAGACAACTTGATTAGGTCGTCAAGAACCTCTAGTTTGGCTTGAATACGGGCCACTTCGATCTCCTTTTTGTGCTTGGCAACAATGGCATCTGTTTGCTCCTTGTACATAAACAAAATAGCCCTATAATGCTCAGTGCTTTCCCTTTTCCCATTTTGAAAGCCTCCTACAAAGAAGACCCGTACTCAACTTCCAAGATTTTGTTTTTGAGTTTCATGTCTCTGTTGTCTGCCATTTTTCTGCATGTTGATAAACAAAGGAATCTGTTTGTTAAAAATATAAAGATTATGTATACATCGAGGTAAAAGATTAAACCACAAGTTAATGATTAGATGTAATCCAAACGATCTTTTAAAAAATAAAATATTTTCTCTTTAGATAGATCTTAAAAATATAACAAATCTAGTGAACCTCTTGTTTCTATAAATTAAAACATCGAATATTAAAATTCATCAACAATAATATTTAATCCTAGAAAATGATAAACATGTACTGTTAAAAAAAGACTAAGAAGGACTTACAAAACCTTTGGAGAGAGAGAAAAAAATAAAAAGATAATTTTAGGTTTTGTAAGAAGAGGAAAAATGTAGGTATATAGAAAGAAAATGTTCTAGAATGATGTCGATTTGGTTGACAAATAGAGTCTTTCATTTGTACTTTTTCATGTTATAATTAGGTCATTCGTTTAAGTAATCTATTAAAAGTTCTTGGACATTTTGGCCCAATACAAAATATATAAGACAAAACAATGAAAACCCAAAAGACACGATTTTTTTCTAAAGTTTTGATTTTTGCATAAACTCATGTATTTAACGAAACCCCAAAAGACACAATTTAAAAAAAAAAGTTTCGATTTTTGCAATAACGAAAACCCAAAAGACACAATTTAAAGAAAAGAAGTTTTCTATAAGTTTATTTATCAATAAAAGTGTGCTAATTTTTCTATAAGTTATTTATATATAAATGTTTTCTTACATTTCAGTAGAAACAAAATTTACAATTCTAGATTAGGGTCAGAAATAGTGAGTTTTGTCTATGATGTGTTTTTTAGGTTTACTTTAATTTATTAGTATATACTGCACATATATAGATTTTGTCTGAACCGTAAAAGAGATTTAGTAATAGATTTTGAAATATTAAATTTGTAGAATCAGAATATGAAGTTTTTATATTACATTCCTTTTAAATGATGCATTAAATTTATTAGATATACCATGCAGTTTATTAAACTTTACATAATCTACCAAGGAATATTATCTTGCTTAGATATAGTTATGTTTTGCTATTCAGGACCCGAAATAGACAAACACGTCTAATTTTGACAAATGAGGAGGCATCTATTACTGCCAAATAAAGAAATACTAAAGATTGTGTATCACGGAAAAACAATTCAAAAAATAAGTGAATAAGATACAATTGACTCCGTTTAATAGAGTGCACCAAAATTATACATTACGAAAAACCCTTAAATCATACCATCTTATATGGATTTAGAATAGAGACCGATAAAGCATTTAATAAATATCAATATATTTGTATATTTAAATTTTTACAGGATATGATGAACATGTTGGTTTGAATTCGGTTTTTAACTATATATTGACGCTAACTCATAGAAAAGGTTACTCGAAACACAAGTTCTTAGTGATTCTAAACTTCAGAAAGAATCGTTTCAAACCAAAACAACTAAAGAGTTATTGAACCCTTAAAACATAATTTTTTTAAAATATAAAAAAACAGAAACCTAGATTTTGACATAGAACTCCCATAAATATGTAGTCAAAACCGTCAACTATCTTAAGGTAAAATCATATTGAAAACAATGGAATCCTGATTCATAAAAACGTATAGTTCATATTAGCAATAATAATATATAACTGATGTTTACTGATTATCATAATGATTTTAGTATTAAACTTAGATAGATTTGAAGTGCTCTATTTCAGGAAGGGATGGATCAAATAAAATATCCGAACATCCTTCAACGTTTGTGAGATGTCTTAAGAGACCTATAAATATCACCAATTCAGTTGACAAACAAATATTGTAAATTTGATCAATAAATAGTCTACATTAATACGACTTACCTTCACTCCACTCATTTCGCCATAACTTCAATACACAGACAACAACATTTGCAGTCGATGTAAACCAATTTTCATATAACTTCTCAGCTATAGTTCTGTAGGCAACACAATTGATTTCTCCTGTCAAACTGCATAAGATGAAATATTTGTGATTTTATTAAATATGAACAGCTTTAAACACAATATGGAAAAAACAACACTAACTCAATATCTATCATTGAAAACTGAATTCGGGTAGACCTCCATCATAAATATGGTTGGGTTCCACTTGAAATAAATCTTCCATGGAGGCTACATGAACCAAAGCTCCACATAGGTCTTTGTGGCATATAAAAATGTGAAGCATATTATTAGACTTTATAATTAGGATACTATTACGAAACTTAGAAAGAACTAAACCAAAAAACTAAGAAAACTTGACTCAAATGTTCACTTACCAATACAAAACTTAGGATGTGATAGACCACGGAAGATGATTTTGTAATTAGCATAACAAATGAAGTTAAACTCTGTGATAAGCTCAATATTTGTTAACATTGCGTTTTGAGTGAGGATTATATGATATTTGTTTCTCGCCTTGTTGACTTGCAAGTAGATATGTATCTAATGAACAAAAGAAGTAAAATATTTTAAATTTAGCAACATTCTATAGCTTCACATCATTTCATCTTATACAGTTTGACAGAAGAAATCAACTGTGTTGCCTATGGAAATATAGCTGAGAAGTTATATGAAAATTTGTTGTCTGTGTATTGAAGTTATGGCGAAATGAGTGCAGTGAAGGTAAGTCGTATTAACGTAGACTATTTATTGATCAAATTTACAATATTTGTTTGTCAACTGAATTGGTGATATTTATAGGTCTCTTAAGACATCTCACAAACATTGAAAGATGTTCAGATATTTTATTTGATCCATCTCTTGCTGAAATATAGTACTTCAAATCTATCTAAGTTTAATATTAGTACCATTATGATAATCAGTAAACATCAGTTATATATTATTATTACTAATGTGAACTATACGTTTTTATGAATCAGGGTTCTATTCTTTCCAATATGATTTTACCTCAAGATAGTTGACGATTTTGACTACATATTTATGGGAGTTCTATGTTAAAATATGGGTTTTTTTATAGTTTTAGAAATTATGTTTTTAAGGGTTCAATAACTCTTTAGTTAGTTTTAGTGTGAAACGATTGTTTCTGAAGTTTAGAATCATTAAGAACTTGTGTTTCGAGTAACCTTTTCTATGAAGTAGCGCCAATATATAGTTAAAAACCGAATTCAAACCAACATGTTCATCATGTCCTGTAAAAGTTTAAATGTACAAATATATTGAACTCTATTAGATGCTTTATCGGTCTATATTCTAAATCCATATAAGATGGTATGATTTAAGGATTTTTAGTAATGTATAATTTTGGTGCACTCTATTAAACGAAGTCAATTGTATATTATTCACTTTTTTCGAATAGTTTTTCCGTGATACACAATCTTTAGTATTTCTTTATTTGGGAGTAATAGATGTCTCCTTCTTCTTCGAAATTAGACGTGTTTCTCAATTTCGGGTCATGAATAATAAAACATAACTATATCTAAGCAATATAATATTCCTTGGTAGATTATGTAAAGTTTAATAAACTGCATAGTATATTTAATAAATTTAACGCATCATCTAAAAGGAATGTAATAAATAAACTTCATATTCCGATTCTACAAATTTAATATATAAAAATCTATTACTAAATATCTTTTAGGGTTCAGACGAAATCTGTATATATGCAGTATATACTAATAAATCAAAGTAAACCTAAAAACACATTATAGACAAAACTCACTATTTCTGATTCTAATCTAGAATTATAAATTTTTTTCTACTTAAATGTAAGAAAACTTTTATAGATAAATAAACTTATAGAAAACTTAGTAAACTGTTATTGATAAATAAACTTATAGGAAACTTCTTTCCTTTAAATTTTGTCTTTTGGGTTTTCGTTATTGCAAAAATGAAAACTTATTTTCTTTTTAAATCACGTCTTTTGGGTTTTCGTTAAGTACACGAGTTTATACAAAAATCGAAACTTATAAAAAAAATCGTGTATGTTGGGTTTTCATTGTTTTGTCTTATATATATTTTGGGGGGCAAAGTGTCCAAGAATTTGTAATAGATAACTTAAACGATTGACCCAATTATAACATGAAAAAGTACCAATGAAAAGCTCTATTTGTCAAACAAATCGACATCAATCTAGAACATTTCCTTTCTATATAAGACTCTACATTTTTACTCTTCTTATAAACCTTACAAATATCTATCTTTTATTCTTTTCTCTCTCTCCAAATCCCGGTTTTGTAAGTTTCTTCTTGTTCTTTTTTTTAACAGTACATGTTTATCATTTTTCTAGGGTTAAATATTATTGTTGATGAATTTTAATATTCGATGCTTTTAATTTATAGAAACAATAGATTCACTAGATTTTTATATTTGTTAAGATCTATCTAAAGAGAAAATATTACTTTTGTTTAAAAGATCGTTTGGATTACATCTAATCATTAACTTATTGTTTAATCTTTTACCTCAATGTATACATAATCTTTATATTTTTAACAAACGGATTTTTTGTTTATCAACATGCAGAAAAATGGCATACAATAGAGACATGAAACTCAAAAACAAAATCATGGAAATTGAGTACGGTTCTTCTTTGGAGGAGGCTTTCAAAATGGGAAAAGGGCAAGCACTGAGCATTATAGGGCTATTTTGTTTATGTACAAGGAGCAAACAGATGCCATTGTTGCCAAGCATAGTAAGGAGGTCAAAGTGGCCCGTATTCAAGCCAAACTAGAGGTTCTTGACGACCTAATCGGGTTGTCTGAAACGAAGACTAAGAAGGAAAAGCTTGAGTCGGAGCTTAGGTTGCCAGAGGCGACCATGACTTGTGTGAAGGTTTCGTATCTCGACTGGTTCAAGTTAGGTGAGCCAAATATGCATGGTTAAACTCATCACTTTCCAAATCTCTCAAACTTGCTTATGTTTAATGTATTTTGTTGTTTTAGCGTTCAGTTCTGAACTAATCTCCCGGTTTTTCAACCGGTTATGTTTTGTTTCTATTCAATTATGAACTTAAACGTATGATATTTTATCTTAACTTTCTTCTTTGTTACTTGCATATCTTATTTATTGCTTTATTATGTGTTGTTGTAATTGACGATTGAGGTTTTTTCAATACTTTGTTTGAGGGATGGTGGTGAGTCTCTCTGGTCTGGTGTAGCAGCAGGTTTGCTGTGTGGCCTTGGAGGCGTCAGGGGTGCTAGAGGCCGGTTTCTGCATGTCGGCGGTGCTTTCTCGTGTTTGTCCCCCTCTATTGGATTCCGAACAAAGTAACTTTCCTTGTTCATCCTTCTTGGTGGTTTCCCCTCTCTCCTCAGTCTCCTCAGTGGGTTTGAGAGGTTGTAAATCTGAGGCGTTCTTGTTGGGTCTTAGTGTTTGGCTTCTTGGATTTAGTTACATCAACGGTGTAAGCGGTGGTATGTGAATACTGCAGTTGTGTGTGGTTGGTGTGGTGGTGTGTGGTGAGCAGAAGAAGTCTAACACCTTTGAGAAGATTTAGGTTTCTTTCATCGTTATCTCCATGTTTTGGACTCCTTCTCCTGGCCTTTGAATAAATGTCGCTGCCGGATTTTCTTTGTGCCTCTCTCATTCCTCAATGGCTTTGGTTAATTGAAGCATTATAAAGAGGTTGAGGCTTTTAGGTTCTCCGACGAAGGTTCAGTTGAGGAGGGAGCTTAAATTCGAGGCGTTTGTTTTATTTGCTTCTTGGTTGGTGTATGGTTTTAGGCTTAGGGTCCTAGCTTGGTACCATGAACTGATGGTTCAGTTAATCTTAGTCTTGTGTCGCTTTGTAGGCCATTGCATTTCTTTATCCTTCTTGTGCGGTTCGCGGTAAGAGGTTTGACTTGTCAAAGCTCAAAAGTCTTATCATTATTCTCTATCTTAATGATTGTTTTCGGGTCTAGATGCAAGAGTGAAGATTAAACTAGTGATAGTAGTTGATTTTTGTATATCACCTGTTGTTTGGGTTTGTGCTTCCCCCTGTGTGGGCTATGCTTCCGGGGATGTTAATTTGTTTCCGCCGGATTTAGTTTCCCACCCTTCTATGTTCTTCGGTTTTATCAATCAACACCACTTCACAAAAAAGAAGACAAAAGTATTGTTCAAGGGTTAACTCGATATTTAGGACTTAGGAGGTGATCTCCATTTACTGCTATGGAAATATCTCTTTTCAATTATTGTTCCATTTATAAAAATCACATCTTGACCTTTCAGTCTTTCTCTTATCAATAAGAGCAAGGTCCGAGCAAGGCTGGACTGGCATTACTAGACTATATAATTAATTTTTTTGCAATATTTATATATAGCATCAAAGTGTATAAGCTTTCTCGTACTTAAATAATTGATTGTACTCAAAAATAACAAAATTAAAGTAAGATCATTTATATAGATCATTGTGGATGTCTGATTTAGACAAACGTATGATGTGCATTGGCAATAGATACATATGTATTTGTCTTATAATGTTTAATACATCCTTACAAAACCCAGGTAAATATTTCTAATTGATTTAATCAAATTTGATAAATTTTCTTTACTCAAATTTTGAGAAAATGATTTGATATGCTGACTATATGGATCATAACGGGAAATATAATTTTTTATTCTCCAACTATTTGCAATCGGTACATTTAATATCCAAGTATTAAGTTGCACAAAATTCCCTCCTGAAATTATCATTTAATGCCCAAAATTGGGTTATAAATAGTCAACCTTAAAAATTGGCCAACAATCGTTAGTTTTTTTTATACATTAATGATTGAACCTTTCAACCTCAATTTTGCAGAGTTAAAATTAGTTCGGAAATAAATTTGCACAGTTAATACTTAAATATTAAATGCTTCCATTAAAAATAGTTGGAGGATATAATATCAAATTCCCCTACATTTTTTGCTTAGCCAAAGTCACTAATGGTATAGCCCCAATGAGCATCGGTATAACTATAAAACAGTCGAGATCCAATAATAATTTACATAAAATCAAGCCAAAAACGGCGAGATAAAAAGTTGATCTACTCCAGTTTGATTTGCAAACCACAACAAAAAAAACCTAGGAATCTAACTTTTGATCAAAATCAGAACTTTGTTTATCCAAAAGTTGCGAATAAATGATTCAAGCAGAAAAACGAACAAAACATCTTTCACTAAGAGATGTTAATGAAAGGAAAAAAAAGAATTAAAATAAAAAAACTTATCATTTCTGAGCAAATCAGAAAAAAAAATTCAATTCACCTGAAATCGTATTTTTACTCTTTCTCTAAAAATAAGTATGAGCTAACAAAGAAAATGTGTGAATGGTTTTATAATAACATAATTTTATAGTGTTCAAAAAGAGAAAGCATGTCTATTATATCATCGGAAAACTACAATATGAAAGACAAAACTATTCATCGGAAAAAACTCTTAGCTTCATCCTCTCCACTTGAAAAGTAGATAAGGATTTGGGTTCGGTGTACGAACGGCGCATGAGCGTGCGTGCCGTCGCCCTCCATCTCCTCTCAATTCGCTTGTTCTTTGCTTCCCCTTTGACTCCACTCCCCTACTACCTTGTATGAGCTCTAGTTTGGCTTCCATCCCAGGTTTCGTCTTTAGCTTGCTAAGATTAACAACATCAACGGTGGATCTGATTCTCCTCGATTCAAGGCGCGGTAGTGTGGTGGTTTTTCACGTGCTGAATTCGGCTTTTCAGATCTCCAGAGAATATCGATTTGTGCGTCGTAGGTCTCTCTCTCTTGCGGTTAAGTTTTTGTTTCAGGGATGGTGGTGAGTCTCTCATGTCTGGTGTAGCAGCAGGTTTTCTGTGTGGCCTTGGGGCGTTGGGGGTGATAGAGAACGGTTTCTGCAGGTCGGTGGTGGTTTCTCATCTTTGTTCCCCTCTCTTGGATTCCAAACAAAGTAACATTCCTTTGTCATCCTTCTTGGTGGTTTCCCGTCTCTCCTCAGTCTCCTTGGTGGGTTTGAGAGGTTGTAAATCTGAGGCGTTCTTGTTGGGTCTTAGTGTTTGGCTTCTTTTCTTTGGTTACATCAGCGGTGTAAGCGGTAGTGTTTGAATGGTGTAGTTGGTGTGGTGGTGTGTGGTGAGCAGAAGAGTCTAACACCTTTGAGAATATTCAGGTTTTATTCGTCGTTATCTCCGCGTTTTGGAGTCCATCTCCTGGCCTTTGAATAAATGTTTCTTCCGGATTGTCTTTGTAACGCCCCGACCGCCCACGGCTAATTGGTCACCCACACCCGCTCTCTTGGTCCGTGAGCCCCATCCCATCCAACGGTTGTGCGTTAATTTTCTAAGGCTCAAAATCATTGTTTACTGACCCTGCAATCACCACCCGACCTTTCCTCGTGTTTTGGCCTCACTCGCACGGTATCGCGAATAACTTCCCGATAAGTCACCCATCCTTTCACTATTCGAGCATTAGCACGCTTAACCCTGGAGTTCTAAACGGAGGTTTGACGGAAAAGGTAAGTCAACTTTGGTGACATAGGTAGCCAAACAAATTCTCTTAAGCCTTTCCACATATCACAACTGAGGATGTTACAATTCACCCCTCCCAAAGAACGCAACGCCCTCGTTGCACCCCACGACATGTCTCAAGACGCCTCTCGGGTCAGATTCGAGATGACTAACCAGCTCTGATACCACTTCTAACGCCCCGACCACCCGCAGCTAATGGGCCACCCACGCTCGCTCTCTCGGCCCGTGGGCCTCATCCCATCCGATGGTCGTGTGTTAATTTTTCCAAGGCTTGAAATCATCTTTTTACTGACCCTGCAATCACCACCCGATCTTTCCCTGTGTTTTGGCCTCACTCACACGGTATCGCGAATCACTTCCCTATAGGTCACCCATCCTTTCACTACTCCAATCCAAGCACGCTTAACTTTGGAGTTCTAAACGGATGTGTGACGGCGGCTCTCCGGCAGCGCTTTCGGCTCCGGACTCGTCTCAACGTCACTAACACGATGGTGGCCTTTGATTTTTGAAACACCACACGGTTAGAGAGATATGAACGATTTATCAAACGAAAAAAATTAAAAACGAGGCTTCGACGGTGGTAAACGGTTACCTTTGGCGGTTAACAGTGGTGGAAGGTCCGATCTCGACTTAGGCGAGGGTGGCTGTGTCGGGTCGATCTAGGTTCTCCTTGACAGCTCAGTTTCTGCAGAGTTTCGACGCGATGAGTTTTTCTTATAAAAATAAACTGCATAAGGCTGGTATTTAAAAGGAAATACCTGGAGTTTCATGCAGATGAATTGGGCCTTGTTGGGCCCCATAATCTGGGTTGTTATAATTCTTCCCCACTAATGAGGAATTCGACCCCGAATTCTGCTCCAAAACTGGCTGCCCAATATCATCCTGAAAAAGCTCTGGGTAATCCATCCTCATCTGAGTCTCAGTCTCCCAAGTATCCTCCGAGATCCCATCTCTCTCCCAACGGACTTTCACCAAACTAGTCATCATCCCTTGAACTGCTTTCACTTGTCGATCCAAAATCTCAACTGGCTGAAAATGTGTCGACAGATCTCTACCAGGGTCACTCAGTGGCTGCTGCAAAATGAGCTTTGGCTCTCTCACCATCTTCCTCAATACAGAGACATGGAACACATCGTGAAAATCTAACAGCTCTGCAGATAACTATAATCTATAAGCCACTGCTCCAATCCGCTCCAAAATGGAGTATGGTCCCATATATCTCGGTTTAAGCTTCTTTAGCTTCCGAGTCTTAGATCCTCCCTAAAATGTCCTAATTTTCAAGTACACTAAGTCTCCTACCTGAAACTCCAAATCTTTTTTTGCGCTTATCTGCATAACTCTTATGCCGGTCGTGGGCTTCTTTAAGTCGAGTCTTGAGAATCTCCACTTGCTTGACTGTCTCTTGAACCATTGCTGGTTCTAAGTCTCGTCGCTCCCCCACTTCTGTCCAACAAAGTGGTGTACGGCAAGGCCTACCATAAATTGCTTCATATGGTGTCATCTCAATACTAGAATGATAGCTGTTATTGTAGGCAAACTCTGCTAGAGGTAAATATTTTCCCCGGCTTCCTTCCCAATCCAAAACGCAAGTTCTGAGCATATCCTCTAAGGTCTGAATAGTCCTCTCTCACTGTCCATCTGTCTGCGGTTGATAAGTTGTACTCATATGGACATTCGTCCCAAGCGCCTTCTGAAAGGCTCCCCAAAATGCAGATGTAAACTTTGCATCTCGATTTGATACAATACTAACAAGAACTCCATGCAACCTCACAATCTCCCTGATGTAAATATGTGTCAACTGCTCAGCTGTGTCTGTCTTCTTAATTACCAGGAAATGAGCTGACTTGGTGAGTCTATCCACAATCACCCAAATAGCATTTCTCCCTCCATAAGTATTCGGGAGTCTAGTCACAAAATTCGTAGTCACCATGTCCCACTTCCACTCTAGCAACGACAAGTTCTGCAGTAACCCGCTAGGTACCTGATGCTCAGCTTTAACCATCTGACACGTCTGATACTACGATACAAATGTAGCTACATCTTCCTTCATACCAGGCCAATGGTAATAACGCTTCAGATCTCTGTACATCTTAGTTCTTCCCGGATGGATAGAAAAACACAAGTTATGTGCTTGCTGTAAGATCTCCTTCTTCAACAGCTTATCGTCTGGCACACAAACTCGGTTCCGGTACAAGTACACTCCGCTCGAAGCTGTGTGATAGCCAATACTCTCTATCTCGATCTGCTTACACAGAGCCTCATCCTTATCCTGAGCCTTGCGTATTTTTCACAATAAGTATGCCTGCTCCAGAGCTTCCAAACCGACTGTCTCTTCCACAACAGTGACCGCACATAGTCTAAGACTAGCAAGTGTCCCAGTAAGCTCCTGAACCTCTTTGGTTCTTGAAACATCACTCCTTCGCCTGCTTAAGGCATCTGCCACCTGATTGGCCTTACCCGGATGATAAGTGATATCCACGTTGTAATCTGCTAACAGCTCCATCCATCTACGCTGTCTCAAATTCAAGTATGCCTGCATAAAAATATATTTCAGACTCTGATGGCTGTGAGAATCTGCACCTTCTCTCCATACAAGTACGACCTCCAAATTTTCAGCGCAAAGTCAACTGCTGCCAATTCCAAATCATGAGTCGGGTAATTACCCTCGTGAGGTCTCAACTGACGTTATGCATACGCAATGACATGACCCTCCTGCATCAATACACATCCCAGACCAATACCTGATGCATCCTTATAAACCTCATATGGAATCTCGGGTCTAGGAAGTAACAAAACTGGTGTTTCTGTCAACTGTCGTTTCAGCTCTGTGAAACTCTTCGAACAAGCATGTGTCCAAACAAACTTGACGTCTTTTCTGTCAATTGCGTCATTGGCTTAGCAATTCTGGCAAAAGCCTTGACAAATTTCTTGTAATATCCTGTTAACCCCAAAAAACTGCGAATCTCAGTGGCACTCCTAGGTGTAGGCCACTCTGATATTGTTGTAATCGTCTCTGGATCTACTGCAACTTCTGCCTCATAAACCACATGACCTAAAAATCCAATCTTCCTCTGCCAGAAGCTACACTTACTCAGCTTAGCAAACAATTGATGCTCTCTGAGCTTACCCAACACAATCCGCAAATGTTTTGCATGCTATTCTCTACTACGAGAATAGATCAGGATATCATCAATGAAGACAATCACACACTTATCCAGGTGCTCGCAAAAGACATCATTCATGAGCTTCATAAACGCTGCAGGGGCATTCGTCAACCCAACTGGCATCACCACAAACTCATAATGTCCATAACGTGTACGGAAAGTCGTCTTCCTCACATCCTCATCAGCTATAGCAATCTGAGGATACCCTGATGCCAAATCAATCTTAGAAAACCATGAAGCTCCATGCAACTGATCCAATAACTCATCAATACGTGGTAGCGGGTACTTATTCTTGATGGTCACCTTGTTCAGGCCTCTGTAGTCGATACAAAGTCTGAAACTCCCATCTTTCTTCTTCACAAACAATAACGGTGCTCCCCAAGGTGAAGTACTTGGTCTGATAAAACCCCTATCCAGTAGCTCCTCCAACTGCTTTTTCAACTCTACCATTTCTGTTGGCGCTAAACAATATGGAGCTCGTGAAACCGGCGCTGTCCCTGGCTCCAACTCAATCGTGGGTACGTCACCTCTAGCTGGTGGTGGTCCCTTTAAGGCCTAAAATACATCCCCATACTCTGCAACTACTGGAACATTCTGTAGCTCTTGCTTTCCATCTTCCTTAGCCATCGAAATGGGAGCTAAGTATCCCTCTACTCCTCTCTCCAGTAGCTCCTCATCACACAACATAGAGACTATAGAAATTCCCAGGTGTGTCTTAATACCCTGAAATGTAATCCTCTAATTCGCCTTAGGAATATGAACTCTTGCCATCGGACAATCTAACACCACTCGATGCCGGCAACTAATCCATCCCAAGAATAACATCATAGTAATTCAGCTCCATCTCTGCCAAGTCTCCGACAAACTCGACCCCTCCAAGTATAACTGGTACATTTCGATGAACGCAACTACTCCCAATCTTTCTACGTCGGCCGTCTAGTTCTGCTTAGTCTTTGGCTCAAAGACACCTCGAAAAGGCCAAGATTTGACCAAACATGAATTCAAAAAGCTGTGCGAAGCTCCCGTGTCAAATAAAGTGTGAGCTGACTCACCTCTGACCAAAACAGATCCTACACAATATTTTTTCTAACTACACATGATAACCACAAAACAAAACCAGAAGCTCAAACAATATGCTAAGAGTACATACCAGCTATCGGCTCAGCTCCATCAGTGCCCCCCAAAGCATGGACACGTGGAGCGATGGCTGGATGCTTGGCCGCAGGTCCTCTAGTCGGACAATCCCTGGCGATATGGACATGTTGGCCACAAGTGAAACAAGCTCCTGGTGAAAATGGCGCGACTGCTGCAACTGTAGATGCTGCTGGTGCAACTTGGGCGCCAGAAATCGCAGATGCCGGTTTAAACCGACAAGTCTTAGAAATATGTCCAAGCCGTCCACAAGCAAAACACTTAACACATTCCCCAGGATGATGACGACGACCACGGCCAAACCACGGTGCCTCTGACTGATCCAATGTCGTCTTCAGAGACTCTGAAGTGTTCCTAGACTTTGTTTGCGCTGCCTTAAGGAGTTTTTGCTTCTCTGCTAGACCTGCCTCCTACTCAGCAGCTTTCTCTACCAAATCTCCCAATATGTGGTAAGTGACGAGACGACATCTGTTGTGAATATCCACTCGCATCCCATTCAAAAACTTTCAGATCAGATCTTCTTTTGAAAAGACACCTCCAATAAATCCGCAAAGTCGACTGAACTCAGCCTCATACTCCATGATGGTTTTACTACCCTGGCTGACATGCTCGAAATCGCATTTCTTCCTATCCATAGCTTCTTTTGGGAAGTACTTTCTATCGAATTCCCTCTTGAAGTCTTCAAAGGACAATATGCCATGACAATAGTCTAGCGCACTCCCTCCCACCAAACTAGTGCATCTCCATGCAAATACTGCATAGCCAGCCTAAGTGTGAGCTCTGGTGTACAATGATCATTGTTAATTTACAAAGGCTCGAAATCATTGTTTATTGACCCTGCAATCACCACCCGACCTTTCCCCGTACTTTGGCCTCACTCGCATGCTATCGCGAATCACTTTCCGATAGACCACCCATCCTTCCACTACTCCAGCTCAAGCACGCTTAACTCTGGAGTTTTCTCAGGATGTGCTCCAGAAAAGGTAAGTAAACTTTGGTTATATAGGTATTCAAATCAATTCTCTTAAGCTTTTTCACATATCACAACTGGGGATGTTACATTCTTGTGCCTCTCTCGTTCCTAGATGGCTTTGGTTAGTTGAAGCATTCAAAATAGGTTGAGGCTTTTAGGTTCTCCGATGAAGGTTCAGTTAAGGAGGGAGCTTAAATTCCAGTTGTTTGTTTTATTTTTATTTTGGTTGGTGTATGGTGTTAAGCTTAGGGGTTCTGGCATGGTACCATGAACTGATGGTTCAGGTAATCTTAGTCTTGTGTCGCTTTGTAGGCCATTGCATTTCTTTATTCTTCTTGTGCGGTTTGTGGTAAGAGGTTCGACTTGTCAAAGCTTAAAAATCTTATCACTATTCTCTTTCTTAATGATCGTTTTCAAGTCTAGATGCAAGAGTGAAGATTAAACTAGTGATAGTAGTTTGTTTTTGTATATCACCCGTTGTTTGGGTTTGTGCTTCCCCCTGTGTGGGCTATACTTCCGGGGATGTTAATTTGTTTTCGCCAGATTTAGTTTTTCACCCTTGTATGTTTTTCGGTTTTGTCTATCAACACTAGTTGACAAAAAAAAGAGACAAAAATATTGTTCAAGGGTTAACTCGATATAGGACTTAGATGGTGGTCTCCATTCACATCTATGGAAATAGCTCTTTTCAATTATTGGTCCTTAGTTAAAATCACATCTTCACTTTTCAGTCTTTCTTTTATCAATAAGAGCAAGGTCCGAGCAAGGCCGGGCCTGGCATTACTAGTCTATATAATTAGAGGTTTTGCAGTATTTATATATAGCATAAAATTGTATAAGCTTTGTCATATTTAAATAATTGTTTGTACTCAAAAATAACAAAAACTAAAGTAAGATCATTTATATAGATCATTGTCGATCTCTGCTTTAGACAAAAGTATGATGTGCATTAGCAATAGATACATATGTATTTGTCTTATAAGGTTTTATACATCCTTACAAAACCAAAGTAAATATTTCTAATTGATTTTATCAAATTTGATAAATTTTCTTAACGCAAATTTTAAGAAAATGATTTGATATGTTTACTTGGAAACTTATATGGATCATAACGGAAATTATAATTTTTTATTCTCCAACTGTTTGCAATCGGTACATTTCATATCCAAGTATTAGTTGCACAAAATTACTTTTGAAATTAGGGAGAATTTCAAGTTTACCACTTTTGTTGTACCACTTTTCAACTTTACACTCAAAGGAAGGACATTTTCATAAATACCTAAATCATTATTGGGTAAATGACTAAAATAATCCTCCTACCATTCTACCCTAATTACGTGTTTTTCTTCGTGACAGAAGAAACGGCGACGACGAGTTGTCGAGGAACGGCAACAACGGCGAGATCGACCAACGACAACGAGATCGAGCCACTCTCACGAAGATCGACACTCAAAACCTCGGAAATGTCGAATTCTCAGCTTGAATCAGACCTTGTAAGTAATTTTCTTGGATTTTGTTGTTTCAATCTAAGAGAAAGAGTTACCGATTAATAGTGGGATCTAAGAGAAAGAGTTTCGATAGTGAACATTGAGTTTTGAAGTAATTTATAACACTTTGTAAATCTGGGTTTCAAGAGATGTAGGATTTTGTTACGAATAACACATAAGGTTGATTCTGACTTGATCTTTGAACAAATGCATATAAAAGAAAAGAGTTTGTGATAGTGAGCGTTGCATTAAAAAAACAAAACATTTCTCATTAAAAGATGTTAATGAAAGGAAAAAATAATTAAAACAAAAACAAACTTATCATTTCTGAGGAAATCAGAAAAAAACTTCCATTCACCTGAAATCATATTTCTTCCCTTTCTCTAAAAATAAGTGTGAGCTGAAAAAAATGTGTGAATGATTTTATAGTAACATAATTATATAGTGTTAGAAAAAAAAAAGAGAAATCATGTGTATTATTTCATTGGAAAACTACAATTTGAAAGATAAAACTATTCATAGGAAAAAACTCTTAGCTTCCTCCTCTCCACTTGAAAACTAGATCTGGGTTTGGGTTCGGTGTACGAACGGCGCGTGAATGTGTGTGTTGTCGCCGGCACCCTCCTTCTCCTCTCAATTCGCTCATTCTTTGCTTTCCCTTTGACTCCACTCCACTACTGCCTTGTATGAGCTCTAGTCTGAATTCCATCCTTGGTTTTGTCTCTAGCTTGCTAAGATTAACGACATCAACGGTGGATCTGATTCTCCTCGAGTCAAGGCGCGGTAGTGTGGCGTGTTTTCGCGTGGTGAATTCGGCTTTTCAGATTTCCAGAGAAGATCGATTTATGCTTTTTAGGTCTCTCTCTCTCTCTCTCTTGCAGTTAAGCTTTTTGTTTCATGGATGGTGGTGAGTCTCTCCGGTCTGGTGTAGCAGCAGGTTTTCTGTGTGGCCTTGGAGGCGTAGGGGGTGATAGAGGACGGTTTCTGTAGGTCGGTGGTGGTTTCTCGTCTTTGTTTCCCTCTCTTGGATTCCGGACAAAGTAACTTTCCTTTGTCATCATTCTTGGTGGTTTCCTGTCTCTCCTCAGTCTCCTCGGTGGGTTTGATAGGTTGTAAATCTGAGGGGTTCTTGTTGGGTCTTAGTGTTTGGCTTCTTTGATTTGGTTACATCAGCGGTGTAAGCGGTGGTGTGTGAATGGTGTGGTTGTGTATGGTTGGTGTGGTGGTGTGTGGTAAGCAGAAAAAGTCTAATACCTTTGAGAATATTCAGGTTTCTTTCGTCGTTATCTCCGCGTTTTTGAAGTCCTTCTCCTGGCCTTTGAATAAATGTCTCTTCCGGATTGTCTTGTGCCTCTCTTGTTCCTCGATGGCTTTGGTCAGTCGAAGAATTATAAAGAGGTTGAGGCTTTTAGGTTCTTCGATGAAGGTTCAATTGAGGAGGGAGCTTAAATTCCAGGTGTTTTTTCTTTTTCTTCTTGGTTGGTGTATGGTGTTAGGCTTAGGGGTTCTGGCTTGGTACCATGAACTGATGGTTCAGGTAATCTTAGTATTGCGTCACTTTGTAGGCCATTGCATTTCTTTATCCTTCTTGTGCTGTTTGCGGTAAGAGGTTCGACTTGTTAGTGCTCAAAAGTCCACTATTCTCTTTCTTAATGATTTTTTCAAGTCTATATGTAAGAGTGAAGATTAAACTAGTGATAGTAGTTGGTTTTTGTATATTACCCATTGTTTGGGTTTGTGCTTCCTCCTTTATGGGATATACTTCCAGGGATGTTAAGTTGTTTCCGCCGGATTTAGTTTTCACCCTTTTATGTTCTTCGGTTTCATCAATCAACACCAGTTGACAAAAAAAAAGAGACAAAACTATGGAAATAGCTCTTCTCAATTATTGTGCCGTAGTTAAAATCACATCTTCACGTTCCAGTCTTTCTTTTATCAATAAGAGCAAGGCCAAGCAAGGTGAGGCATGGCATTACTGGACTATATAATTAGATGTTTTGCAGTATTTATATATAGCATAAAAATGTATAAGCTTTCTCATACTTAAATAACTGTTTGTACTTAAAACTAACAAAAATTAAAGTAAGATCATTTATATAGATTATTGTGGATCTCTGTTTTAGACAAACATATGATGTACATTAGCAATAGATACATATGTATTTGTCTTATAATTTTTATACATCCTTACAAAACCCATGGTAATATTTCTAATTAATTTTATCAAATTTGATAAATGTTCTTAACTCAAATTTTAAGAAAATAATTTGATATAATGACTTGGAAACTTATATGGATCATAACGGAAAATATAATTTTTTATTCTCCAACTATTTGCAATCGGAACATATAATATCTAATTATTAGTTGCACAAAATTACTTCTGAAATTATCATTGATTGCGTAAAATTGGGATATAAATAGTCAACCTTAGAAATTGGCCGACGATCGTTAGTTTTTTATACATTAATGATTGGCTATAAACTCAATTTTTCCCCGTTAAAAATTAGTTCCGAAATAAATTTGCACAATTAATACCTGAATATTAAATGTATCTATTACAAATAATTGGAGATTATAATGTCAATTTCCCCCACCTCTTTTTTGCTTAGCCAAATTCATTAATGGTATAGCCCCAATGAGCATCGGTACAAGTAGGATTGGGATTTAAAACCGTCGAGATCCAATAACGATTTACATAAAATCAACCAAAAACAGCGAGATAAGAAGTTGAAGATCTACTCCGGTTTGATTTGAAAACCGCAACAAAAAAACCTAAGAATTTAACTTTTCATGATCGAAATCAGAAATTTTTTTATCCAAAAGATGTGAATAAATGCTTTAACCAGAAAAACGAACAAATAATCTCTCACTAAAAGATGTTAATGAAAGGAAAAAAAGTTAAAAACAAACTTTTCATTTCTGAGCAAATCAGAAAAAAAAATCCCATTCACCTGAAATCATATTTCTTATCTTTCTCTAAAAATAAGTGTGAGCTGACAAAAAATGTGTGAACAGTTTTATAATAACATAATTATATAGTGTTAAAAAAGAGGAAGCATTTGTATTATTCTCATAAAGTTTACAACACAAGAAACAATTTGAAAGACAAAACTATTCATCGGAAAAACTCTTAGCTTCACCCTCTCCACTTGAAAACTAGATCTTGGTTTGGGTTGGTGTACGACCGGCGCCTGAGATTGTGTGCCGTCGCCGGCTCCCTCCTTATCCTCTCAATTCGCTCATTCTTTGCTTCCCCTTTCACTCCACTCCCCTACTGCCTTGTGTGAGCTCTAGTCTGGCTTCCATCCTTGGTTTCGTCTTTAGCTTGCTAAGATGAAAGACATCAACGTTGGTTCTACTTCTCCTCAAGTCAAGGAGAGGTAGTGTGGAGGGTTTTCGTGTGGTAAATTCGGCTTTTCATATTTCCAGAGAAGATCGATTTGTGCTTCTTAGGTCTCTCTCTCTCTCTTGCGGTTAAGTTTTTTTTCAGGGATGGTGATGAGTCTCTACGGTCTGGTGTAGCATCAGGTTTTATGTGTGGCCTTGGAGGCTTCGGGGGTGCTAGAGGACGGTTTCTGCAGGTCGGTGGTGGTTTCTCGTCTCTGTTCCCCTCTCTTGGATTCCAAACTAAGTAACTTTCCTTTGTCATCCTTCTTGGTGGTTCCTCGTCTCTCCTCAGTCTCGGTGGGTTTGAGAGGTTATAAATCTGAGGTGTTCTTGTTGGGTCTTAGTGTTTGGCTACTTTGATTTGGTTACATCAACGGTGTAAGTGGGGGTGTGAATGGTGCGATTGTGTGTGGTTGGTGTGGTGGTGTGTGGTGAGCAGAAGAAGTTTAACACCTTTGAGAAGATTCAAGTTTCTTTCGTCGTTATCTTCGTGTTTTGGAGTCCTTCTCTTGGCCTTTGAATAAATTTTTCTTCTGGATTGTCTTATGCTTCTCTCGTTCCTCGATGGCTTTGGTTAGTTGAAGCATTATAAAGAGGTTGAGGTTATTAGGCTCTCCGATGAAGGTTTAGTTGAGGAGGGAGATTAAATTCCAGACGTTTGTTTTATTTGCTTCTTGGTTGGTGTATGGTGTTAGGCTTAGGGGTTCTGGCTTGGTACCATGAACTGATGGTTCATGTAATCTTAGTCTTGTGTCGTTTTGTAGGCCATTGCATTTCTTTATCCTTCTTGTGCGGTTCGCGGTAAGAGATTCGACTTGTCAGAGCTCAAAAGTCTTATCTTTATTCTCTTTTTTTAATGATTGTTTTCGAGTCTAGATGCAAGAGTGAAGATTAAACTAATGATAGTAGTTGGTGTATATCACCTTGTTTAGATTTGTGCTTCCCTTTTTGTGGGCTATGCTTCCGGGGATGTTAATTTGTTTCCACCAAATTTAGTTTTCCACCCTTGAATGATCTTTGGTTTCATCAATGAACAATGACAAAAAAAGAGACAAAACTATTGTTCAAGAGTTAACTCGATATTTAAGACTTAGGAGGTGATTTCCATTTACAGCTATGGAAATAGCTCTTTTCAATTATTGTTCCGTAGTTAAAATCACATCTTCACCTTTCAGTCTTTTTTTTATCAATAAGAGCAAGGTCTGAGCAAGGTTTGAGCAAGGTCTGAGCAAGGCTAGGCATGGTATTACTGGACTCCGTTCAAAATTTTATTTTATTTTATTTTATTTTAGTAGTAAAAGAAAAAAATGATACCAAAAATATACAAAACAACAAAATTATCTAAAGAAAAAAAAGACAAAATAAATTATTTATATTAAAATTGTATAATTATTTTAAAATTGTATAATTATCTTAAAAATCTATAATTTTCATATAATATTATGTTGAAAACATTAATCTTTTATAAATCAATATGTAAAGCAATTTTTTTTCTTAATATTGGAGCGCCCTTATATAGATGAGACCCTATACAGATGTTTCATTCCAATGGGCTCAGACCTGGTTCTGAATGAGGGACATCAGTTACTTCAGACCACCAACCCCTTGCTAATGAAGAAACATTGTCTGAATGGTCCATTCCTCTGTGCAGCATCTACTCTAGCATCTTACCAAAACTTTTCACAGCTCAGAATCACTGCCATTTCCATCTTTACAATTTAATAACATGTTTGGATGGAGGTTATCCGAACCAAGGACTACCCTAACTAATCTGAACTGAAAATTTCTTCAGTTCAAACGGATTTTAAAATCTCCTATCCGAACTAACAGATACCCGAAAATAACCAATCCCAACCAAACCATACCAGAAATGCCCATACCTTAACTATTGTCTTCTTTTTTTTTTTTTTTGAATATATGTTAAATTTATTCAAAGAAATTGTTATTTGTTTACATCAAGTGTAACTTGTATCAGAAGAGAGACGAGAGTTTAAATGGTTCTCATGCGAGTATCATCTAGTGGCAAGCCACATTGATAGTGCAGCTGCAAACTTAAAGTTTCCTTGAAGCGTGAATGATGAGCATTTGTTTCTCACATGTCTGTCTATGATCCTTGCAAGCGTTGCCGCATTGATTTGTCTAGCTCCATGCCTTCGATCGTTTCTTTCCTTCCATATCAGATTTATTGATACTTGGAGAGTATATCTCAGTAGGAAAGTGTGCAGTAGGCCTCCATTCGAGTCCAGTATGATATCTTTCAACTCTAGCCACTTCAGTGTGAAATGAGACAGCATCAGTCCACTCGTCAGTTTTGTCCATACTTCAGCCGAGAAGGTGCATTCGAAAAAGAGATGATTCCTTGTTTCAAGTGGATCATTGCAGAGTACACACTTGGGATTTACATTTGCGTTCCAGCTTAACATTCTATCTCCCGTTGCCAACCTATTCTGATTAGCAAGCCAATGAAATATAGCAAACTTTGGTGTATAGTTTTTGAACCATACTCCTTTATACCAAAGTACCTTCTGTTCATGATGCCTTATTTGCTCCCAAGTTTGTCTTGTGTTGAAATTAGGTCGGAATGTATCAGAACTATGTTTCCATTGTGCTTGATCTCTTATTCTTGACATTTTCACTTTCTGAGCTTCTATGATTTTTTCCACATCATTCAAGAGATCACCTCGATGTCTCCGATGGCGATGAGTAGCCATAACAGTTCCCACAGTTGTTGTTGTGGGAATGCCCATGTCAATACAACCTCGGCGGCCAAAGATGTCATACAAGCGTCCCATACTTGACCAGGAATCAAACCAAAAAGAAGTATCATGGCCATTTCCTACCTTTATCTTGTGGAACTCTTTTGCTCTTTCCCGGAATTTGAGCAATTTCCGCCATACCCATGATCCAGAAGTAGTAATTTCCTTGGCCGACCATAAAGTCCCTCTCTTAATCAAGTATGTGTGGATCCAATTGACCCAAAGGGAAGACTGCAGAGAAACGATCCTCCATACCAGTTTTAGGCAGCAGACATGATTTACTTCTTTCAAAGATCTCAGACCAAGTCCACCTTCTTCCTTTACCCTGGTAACTATGTCCCAAGCAACTTTTGATTTCCTAGTGTTCAGTTCCGGGCCAGACCATATAAATGCTGAACAAAGTCTATTTATCTCCTTAATGCATTCTCCTGGAAGAAGAAAACCAGCCATCCAGAAGTTTACAATACTAAACAAAACTGACTTGATGAGTTGCAGTCTACCTGCTGTCGATAAGAAACGATTTGTCCATGCACCAATGCATCTTCTGATTTTTTCGATCAGCACGGTATAGTCAGTTTTATTCATACGGCGAGAGAGGAGGGGTAGCCCTAAGTAACGAACAGGTAGAACCCCGGAGGCAAATTCAAACCGTCGCTCTAAATCGCGTGTGACTTGTTCATTTATTCCAGCATAGTATATTGTTGACTTCTCCATACTGATTTGCAGGCCCGATATTCTTCCAAAGTATTTAATAACCTCAACAATACTCCCAATGGACCTCACTGTCCCGTCAGTGAATACCATGATATCATCAGCAAAACTTAGATGAGTTAGGCCAAGATTCTTACATTTCGGGTGATATCCCATATTATGCTCTTTGGCTGATTTATCCAGAAGTTTTGACAGTACATTCATGCACACTACGAAGAGGTAGGGGGATAAAGCACACCCTTGCCGAAGTCCTCGTTCACTTTGAAAATAACCAGCAAGTTCCCCATTCACCTGAACTGAGAATGAAGCTGTTGTGACACAGAGAGTAATCCAGTGTATGAATTTTGCTGGGAAATTCATGGCAGTGAGTGTTTTAAATAGGAAGCTCCATTGAACAGAATCGAATGCTTTAGAGATGTCAATTTTCAGAGCGCACCTTGGTGAGATAGAGTCTTTGTGATAATCCTTGACCAACTCAGTAGCAAGAAGAAGATTCTCAATGAGAAGTCTACCCTTGACGAATGCAGATTGATTCAGGGCGATGAAGTTAGGGAGAGTGACCTTCAGTCTATTAGCTAGAATCTTTGAAATGACCTTATAGATGACATTACAGCATGAAATCGGCCTGTAGTCTTTCATCTCCCGAGTTACTGTTTTCTTTGGTATTAAGGCTAGGATTGTGGTATTTACTCCCTTTGGAAGAAAGCCTGTCACGAAGAATGACTGAACTGCAGTAGTAAACTCTGATCCTATCACTGACCAGGCTGACCTGAAGAATTCCACTGTGTATCCATCCGGTCCTGGTGATTTATCCTTAGGCATACTGAATAAGACACTCTTGATCTCTTCAGGGCTGACATCTTTGGTGAGGAGTGTCTGTTCATTTTCTGAGCAGCGGTATGGTAGTAGTGTTCGGAGAGTGTCAACTTCAACATTCATTAGGTCATCTGGTTTGTGCTGAAGAAATTCACTAAAGAAACTTTCAGCCTCGGCTTTGATTTCTTCTTGAGTCTTCACCACACGTCCATTTCGACAATGAATCTCTCGGATAGTATTGATTGAAAGCCGAGATCTTGCAGCTCGATGGAAAGTCTTGTTGTTTCTATCTCCCACACACAGCCAATGTAGTTTAGATTTCTGTTTCAGAAAGTCTTCCTCCAGCTTAGCCACATGTTCCCATCTCTCTGAAGCCCTGCTCTCAAGTTCCATGTTTTGTGAAGTAGGATTTCTCAAGTTGTCTTCTTGTTTCACACACAAGTCCTCATAGGCTTCCGAGGCTTTGAGCGATAAGTTTCCCATCCTTCTTTTCGCCAGTACCCTTATCTCAGGCTTAAGAGACTTCAGTTTTTTGGTGAACCGGAACATTGATGAGGTCGACAAGAATATAGGATTTGTATTCTGCCAAAACTGTTCCATCATTGGCTTAAACTCTTCCAGCTTAGCTACTGCATTCACAAATTTGAACGGTCTCTTCTGTCTAGTAGTATCTGGCCTCAGCATTACTCGGCAACGTAAGTGATCAGAGCATCCACCACCCTCAAATACACTATACGATTGAGTAAATAAACCATTCCAATTGTCATTTACAAGTACTCTGTCTAATTTTTTTGATATTAGACCCTCAGCTCTTCTATTTGTCCATGTGTAAAGAGGACCATGAGATCCCAAATCCTGTAGTTTACAGTGACGGATCACGTTCTGAAAGTCCTGCATACCTTGAGTGACGGTTGGGTTTGTCATATGCAAAGAATGCTCCTCTATGTCCAGAATCTCATTAAAATCTCCCACAATAATCCATGCCTGCTTCTGAACAATAGGGGAAACATGATGATGTTTCATGTCCTCCCAAAGTGATTTCCTCTGAGCTTCTGTATTATGGGCATAGACCACTGTGTAGAAGAACACCTCAGCTCCATCATTTAGCTCCACCGAAACTGTAATCATTTCATCACTTTTGTAGAAAGGAGTGACTCTCACTTCAGGCTTCCACACCAGCCATATCCTTCCCAGGTGATGATGCTCATAGTTTGACAGCATAGACCAATCTTGAAAGATTGATTGAAATATCCTCTCGCTCCGACCTTCTTTTACCTTTGTCTCTAGTAAACCTCCGAATAGAAAGCCTTGTTCCTGAACCCATTTCTTCACCACAGAATGTTTTCGAGTTTTGTTTAGTCCCCGAACATTCCAGAAGAAACTCGACATCATCTTTTTTTGGTATTGCGTTTCCTCCCAACTGTACTGGAGCTTATCTCCATAGTAATTTGGGCATTTTGTTTCTTTGAAGACTTGTTTTGTGATTTCGTCGACCTCGGCAAAGCAAAACGAAGGTTTCTTTCCCCTTTATCTTCCTGCGTGTCCGCAACCATTTCCGCAGTTTGATCATCAGCTTCTGCCACAGTCTCTCCGTTGTGCTTTCCTTCTGCTGAGTTCCTTGAGATTTCTCCTTCTTCAGTTTCCTCAAGCTCGTTTCCTCCGTCTTTGTCTTTTTCCTCTCCCAAAAATTCCTCAAGGACGGCAAATCGAGATGGAGAGCCTACAATATCTGTCTCAACAGATACTCTTGGCCCGGGTCGACCCTTTTTTGTAGGTGATACATTCAACCAGCTTGAAGAAGGATCATCATGTGTGGCCACCACAGAGGGTTGCTGCAAAAAAACTCCCCGAATATTTGCCTCTACTTCATCATTTCGCTGATTCTCCATTACTACATCCTGCTGCTTCCCCACATTCTTGTTTCCAATATCAGCCAAAGCAAAGTTAACTGCACCCCTAACCTGTGAACTTTCTTCTGCATCGTGTTTCTGTTTCTCCATCTCCAAATCAGATTGTTTTTCCATTTCCTTGGCTTCAGCTCCTACCAGCTCAATATTTTCGATCATAGGCGGTGCATTTTCTGGCTGCTTGACCGACTCTGTTTCCGTAGTGTTTTGGTTCGATGATTTCTCAACCTCCTGTCTTGAGAGTATCTTGACCTTGCTTCGACAAGCTTTACCAAGATGTCCCCATTTGGAACATAAGTTACACTTATCAGGCAGCCATGGGTAAATGAAAGTCACTTCAGCATCAATACCCAGCTTTGATTTAAATCGATGAGATGTTGGTAGTTCTTTTGTCATGTCTGCTTCTACAAACACCTTAGCTTCCTCGAAACTTTTGCATAAGATTGTGTCTGGATGCAAACGTTTCGGTTTACCCACAGCACTTGCAATGAAGCCCAGGCCCTCCCATGAAAACATCCGGTGTGGGATGTTTTGCATTGTTATCCACATCGGAACTACCTTTACTTCTTCTTCTACCTCCTCTTCCTCAATTGGTGACCACTTAGATAGGATCATTGGTACATTTGCAATGTTCCACATACCCCTCCTGAGTAATCTCTGTCTGGTATCCTTGTCCTTTATCCGAAATTTGACTGTGACATCATTTACTTCAAACACATCAATCTTTATGGATGAGTTTCCAAGCGGCCAAATCTTATTGACGATTACGTGAATTTTTGCTACATGAGGTGCTTTAGCTAAGAATCTTCCTTCTAGGAAGTCATCCCAGAGTGGGATGGAATCCTTGATTATGGAATCTGGTACAACCACAACATCTCTCCCTTCATCCCTCTCCACATCAAGAACATGTTCAGAGAGAGTTGAACCTTTTTGAACCGCTTGAACCCATGAACTGCTTGTCTTCTTCTCTGGAACCGTAGATTCTTGATTGCCCTCTCCTTTGTCATCATCCTTATGACCCTTTGCTGCACCATCGTGATCTCTCGCCGTTAACTTTGTCTCAGATCTCATATCCACCATCGCCTTTGTCACAGATCGGGCTGACCTTGATTGGGATTTGGTAGCATCAGCATCGTTCAAGGCTTCCTTGTGGTTACCTTTCTCAGATCTCTCCATCGCCTTTTTCAAATGATCTCCACGATTTTCTCCATCCACAGATCTCTCCAACTCCTTTCGCAGGTCTCCACCATCGCCTTCACCTTTCTCAGATCTCGTCTTCGCCCTTTCTCTCTCGACGCCATCGCCATCGCTTTTGTCTCCATCGCCTTTTTCTTTTTCTTTCGCCATCGCCGTCTATCGTGAGTTGTTTCTTAACTATTGTCTTCTGCGTCTCACTAAACGTAAAGTCTTCTCCTTCCTCTCCTCCTCTTATAAAGCCTCCCCTTTTATTTGAATAACGACCATTAAAGGGACCGATTCTTCGACCACGACAGATGAGAAAAGCTCTTTCTTTAACAGAGAATCTATCAGCCATAGCCGAAACCTCAACTACTCTACTCAATCTCAACCGCCGACTAACCGCTCTCACTCGCTCCGGCGAGAACAGAAACGCTCTCAAACTCTTCGCCGAACTCCACCGTTGCACAACTCTGAGACCCGATCAGTACAGCGTCTCGTCTGCTATCACTTCCGCTTCCCACCTCAGTGACACCATCTTCGGTGGCCAGTTACATTCCTACGCCATCCGCTCGGGTACACTATGTCACTCTCACGTCTCCAATACGCTTCTCTCACTCTACGCGAGATCAGGGAACTTAACTTCGTTAAAGAAGAGCTTCATAGAGATCAAAGAACCTGATGTTTACTCATGGACGACGCTTCTAAGCGCAAGTTTCAAGCTTGGTGATATCGATTACGCCTTCAAGGTGTTCGATAAAATGCCTGAGAGAGATGACGTTGCGATTTGGAACGCTATGATTACGGGTTGCAAGGAGAACGGGTACCACGGAACGAGTATCGAGCTGTTTCGAGAAATGCACAAGCTTGGTGTTGGTCATGATAAGTTTGGATTCGCTACTATTTTGAGTATGTGTTCTTTGGGTTTCGGTAAGCAGGTGCACTCTCTGGTTGTAAAGGTTGGATCTTTGGTTGCTTCATCTGTTGTGAATGCCCTTATTACCATGTACTTCAATTGCCAAGAAGGTTGTGACGCTTGTTTGGCGTTTGAAGAAGCTGGTGTTGATGTTCGTGATCAGGTTACTTTTAATGTGGTCATTGATGGTTTGGCTGGTTTGAAAAGCGGAGAGTCTTTGTTGGTGTTTAGAGAAATGCTAGAAGCTGGTCTTACACCAACTGATCTAACTTTTGTAAGCGTTATGAGTTCGTGTTCTTGTGCGGATATGGGACACCAAGTACATGGTCTAGCTATCAAGACAGGGCATGGAGGCTATACTTTGGTTAGCAATTCCATGATGTCAATGTACTCTTCTTTTGAGGATTTTCTGGCGGCTCAAAATGTTTTCGAGTCATTGGAAGAGAAGGATTTGGTTACTTGGAATACAATGATCTCAGGATATAACCAAGCGAAACTGGGTGAGTCTGCGATGTCGGTTTACAAGCGAATGCATAGGTTAGGGATTAAACCGGATGAGTTTACATTCGGAAGTCTTTTAGCAAGCTCTCTAGATTTAGATGTCTTGGAGATGGTTCAAGTCTGTGTAGTCAAGTTTGGTCTCAGTTCAGAGACTGAAATCTCTAACGCGTTGATATCTGCCTACTCGAAGCACGGTGAGGTAGCAAAAGCTGATCTAATATTCGAAAGAGCTCTGAATAAGAATATAATCTCATGGAACGCTATAATCTCTGGATTTTACAATAACGGGTTGCCCTTTGAAGGTTTGAAAAGATTCTCTAGCTTGCTAGAAACAGATGTCCTTGTCTTACCTGATGCATACACTCTTAGCACTCTTTTGAGCATTTGCGTAAACACTTCTTCGTTGATGCTCGGGAAGCAGGCTCACGCTTATGTCATCAGACACGGGCAATTCAAGGAGACGTTGATAGGTAATGCCCTTATAACCATGTACTTTCAATGCGGGACTGTACAAAAGTCTCTTCAAGTGTTCAACCAGATGTCTGAAAAGGACGTTGTGTCATGGAACTCTCTGATCTCTGCATACGCGAGACACGGGGAAGGAGAGAGCGCGGTTGTTACCTTCAAAGCGATGCAAGATGAAGGTAAAGTGGATCCCGATGCAGCCACGTTCACAGCGGTTCTCTCTGCTTGCAGCCACTCTGGTTTGGTCAAAGAGGGACTTGAGATCTTTAACTCGATTGTGAAACCGAATGTGGATCATTTTTCGTGCTTAGTAGACCTTCTTGGTCGAGCGGGTTACCTCCATGAAGCGGAAAGCTTGGTGAAGATGAACGGGTGTCAGGTAGACGCGTGGTGGGCTTTGTTTAGTGCTTGTGCTGCTCATGGAGAATTGAAGCTTGGGAAGATGGTTGCTAGGTTACTAATGGAACAAGAGAAGGATGATCCCTCCGTTTATGTTCAGCTGTCGAACATTTACGCAGGGGCTGGCTTGTGGAAAGAAGCAGAAGAGACGAGAGAAGCCATGAATATGATTGGAGCTATGAAGCAACGAGGTTGCAGCTGGATGAGATTGTGATCGAGTTTTCGGTTTATAGTCTTGTAAAAAGTTGCGAGATAAGCGGTAAAGACAGAGCAAGGATTAAGAGTCAGAGCTGTACCGTTTCAAAGGCTAGAAAAAGGACAAGGAGCTAACCGTGACTCCTCTTTATGTCTATAAACTTGGCTTTATAAAGGTTTGACTACTCTTTTAAATTTTATTTTCTCTATTTTCTGCATGCTGTGCGTTTTTTTTTAATTATTTATTTGTCTACATTTGTCAGACAGATTTGGAAATGGTTATACTGAGTTGGAGAAAGCTCGTGGAGCTATTCAGATTTTAGTTTGTGCTACTTGGTTCTCATTATCGTTCTTTCTCTCATTTATTCTCATACTTTTTGCTTACAGTTGTATGATTTTGCAGTTACAAAGAATATATGGAAGCATTTTGAAGTCATGAACTCTTTGGAACAAATACAAGTACGAGCACTCAAATTTGAGAACATAGGACTGCTAAGATTGGCATAAAGAGCATGTCAACGCTTTGCATTGTCATTAGCTTCTCATCGGCTGACTATTGTATATGTTGCTCATCCATCTATTTGTCAAGTATATATATATAAACCAGCGCTTGTGGGCTGGTGGTAATGGAACCTCGGCTGAGGTGCCCGCCACCCGACTTCGAGTGCTGGCCACAGCGGATTTAACATGGTTTCCGTTTGGCCCCCAGGACCGCCTTCGGGTGGATAGTCGGACGCCCAAATAGTGTCCGGAGACCTGAGTTACCAAAAAAAAAAAAAAAAAAGTATATATATATATATTTTTATTTTTGTTTTACTTTTTTTTATATGGAAACACTCTTTGTATGATTGTGTTCACCGTAGAGTTCACCGATTAGTAACAATTTGCCAACTCATATTTATAAGTTTTAAAAGAAAAAAAATAATCAGAAATAATATTGTCTACTAAAAAAAGAAAAACCAGAACACCTTAAAGTTCTTAACGTCGTTCGATTCGTCAAATACTTCATATTCTCACTAAGTTATTATTTGGATCGAAAGACATAATCCTAAACCCCAAGAAGTGAATCATAAACCAAAAAGAATGAAACCTAAACCCTAGATGGTGAATCCTAAAACCTAAATCCTAAGAGTTCATCATCCTTAAGAATGAACCTTAAAGTTTAGAGTTCACCTTCTAGATTTTAAGGTTCAACTAAGATTGAATCTTTAAGATTTAGGGTTTAGTGTTCATTCACTAAGTCTTAAGGTTCACTTCCTAAGGTTAAACCTTAAAGTTTTAGGGTTTAGTGTTCACCCTTTAAGGTTTAGGTTTATGATTCAACTCCTAAGGTTTAGGTTTCAACCCATATAGTTTACGGTTCAGAGTTTAAGATTATATCTTTCGAGCCAAATTATAATTTAGTGAAGACACCTATAAAACATTATTGGGTCGGACGGCGTTAACAAGTTTGACGCTCTTTGTTTTTTTTTGATAATTAATATTTTTTTTCAAACACTGTAAATATTAGTTGCCAAATTATTATCGGTGGATGAATTTACATATTTACCCTAGGAAGTGAATCTAAGAATATGTCCATTTTTATATACTTTCGCAGTTTCTTCGTTTTCTCGTGAGTATGGTGTGGAAGCTGCCGCAAATATTTTTTAGATGTTAGAAAATCGAAACTATCCTAGTTCTTAGAGGATCTTGTGAATGTTCTATAGATATAAGAACAATATAATATACTATTTAAAAAGGCCTTAAATCTGAAAGAAACTGATATAAAATTGTAATTAATATTGCTCAAAAATGGATTCAGTGCAAATATACATGTTTCCCATTATATATATATGTATCTTGAGTTACATATCATGTGTTTATTGTTTTTACTACAATTTACTTTAAGTCGATGAGCTATTTTTCTATGAGTATTATTATATAGCATCAAATAGCTCACAAATTATGATCATGTGTTATTTATTTTTGAAAATAAAGTTTCAAACTTATTTCCCCACCAATCTTAGTTTTCTCACGGTTTCTGAAAACTGAATTTAAAATATTGAAACTTGTAAAATAAACTGAACAACACTAAACCAAGACAAAGTAATATTCTACCCAAATAAATTTAAAGCAGAACAAAAACCTGACCTCATATTCGAAAACTTAAAAGATCCAAAAGAACAAAAACCACAAATCAATTTCAATGAAAAAAACATAAAATTGTTGGTTTGCTTAAAATAAGGGGGTTTTGTAAAAGTGACTCAAAATTTGAAGTCAAATGCAAATGTGACCTATGATTTTTTTGGAACTTTACTTTCTCTCATTCGCCTCTAAAAGTTCGGATTATTCACATAAATGTCATTATTTTTTTTTCTTTCGAAAATGAGTCTTTTATTCTATCATCCTCATCTTCACCAAATATTTACAATATTGTCACTGTCATCAATCATCCAACTACCACGAACAGCCAATTTGAAGGTCTTAGTGGCCAAAAAATGATTTTGTTTCTCCTGCTAACTCATTTGTTATGCACTCGAACCACATCCCTTTCATTTTCCTTAAAAATTCATCCAAAAAACCCAAGATTTTGATTCCAATCTCTGTAATGTTCATAGAGTCGCCGAACCTCATGTATCTTGGTCATTAACGGATTGGTAGCTTGCGTAGTGAAATTCTGTGTGCATGGAAAAGCCTAAGCAAGTCATCTGACGGTCTTCTTAAAAGTATTCTCAAGTTTTATTCTGGGTTTCTGGTCAAACCTTTGGTAACGCGAGAAGACTTCTTAAGAAGTCTTCTCATTAATATTTAATGTTTTGCTATTAATTCTTAATTGCAAAAGTAACCCCAACAGACTTATGGTGACGGTGAGAAGACTTCATGTTATAGAAAAGAAGACTTTCCTAGAAGTCTTCTGCCATAAGAACTTCCCTAGAAGTCTTCCGTCAGAAGACTTCTAGAAAAGTCTTCTACAAAAGTCAAATTTCTGGCAAACTTCGGTGAAGTGCAAAGCAACATGTTTATCCGAGAAGAATTCTAGGAAAGTCTTCTCTGGGAATTTTGAGAATTTTTCAAATTCAAAAGTAAGCCAATATTTACAAAGGAAGACTTCTCAAGATGTCTTCTGTAGAGTAGACTTATTAAGAAGTCTTCCTTCGTAAATTTGCAATTGCAAAAATGACTTAAACGGAAGACTTCTTTGGAAATCTTCTCTAGGAAGATTTCTTAGGATTCAACAAGTTCATCATGTGTAGAACCATCACTAAAAAAAAACAGTCTCGCTCCTTTGACATTATCAACCACAAAATCCTAAGAATTATCTTTCACCAACCATTCTTCGTATACAACATATAAATGACGCATCATCTGCAAAAAAATCATATTAAAACACATTAGCAAACAAAGAACATCATGTTAGAAAAAGACAATTCGGAGGAGACTTCTTATGAAGTCTTCAGTAAGTCGTTCGTAAGTCTTCCGTAAGTCTTCTCACGGAAGATTTTTTAAGAAGTCTTCTACGTTTAGCTAGAAATATTAATAAACATAAAAATTTTGTAACCTCATAATTATCATTATTTAAGTTATGAATTTCACTCTGGAGCCCTAATATTGACTAATACACATTAATTAACAAGAAAATATTAAAAATTCGTTTTGAGTTTTGAGAAAATTGAAGTTTAATAAAGATTAACTTAGAAGACTTCTTAAGAAGTTTTCTCGAAGATTATAACATGGACAAGAACGCAGAGCTTGTGGATTTAACTTACTTGTTACCAAACGCAATGATGCAACAAATGGCTCATGATACTTCTTCTATTCATGTTACAAGTGATAGACAAGTCAGAACTTGATCTAGATAAGTAAAACACATGATGTACGTCTTTGTGTATCAATACGAGGTAGGATGGGGAATGTTAATGATGCCAACACTGAAGGAAACCTAGCAGGTGAAGGAGAAAAAGAAAATGAAGGGGAAGAAGAAGATGAAGTGGAATTTGATGATAATTTGCCTTAAGATGTAAATGATGATGAGGAGGAGTATGTTGCTGAAGTGGATGATGAGTTTGGAGATTACAATGAGTATGGAAGAGTTAAAGATGAGGATGAGAAAGAGGAAGAAGATATATGTTTTGAGAATTGTAAAGAGACATATGCAAATGAAGGAGGAAGCACGAATGGGATAGTTGACAACAATATCTATGTCAACCATAGTTTTATCAATAAAGCGGCATTGGTTTCAGAGTTGCAGTTGACACCGGTGAAGCATAAATTCTCCTTCAAAATATACAAGACCACTAAAACTCTACGTGTAGTAAAATGTCATGTTCCTGGGTGCGAATGGAAGCTTAGAGCGAGTGTGAAACATGGAACAAACACATTTTGGGTAACCAAGTATGTGAAGACTCATACATGTTCTGTGTCTCAACGACGGGCTCACCGGAAACATTTTACTGCGAAGTATGTTGGTCAGCTTTTCATAGATCGCGTTGGAATCATTGATGGGTTAAATCTGAAGTATATCCAAGATGCAATGAGGAACATGTTTGGCATGACTCTAGATTACACCACTTCATACAGAGCATTCCTACATGCTCAAAAATTGGTAAGAAAATCAGCAAAAGAAGGGTATGAGAGGTTGCCTTCATATTTGGAGCAAATCACGTCAGCAAATCCTGATTCTAAGACTAGTATAGAACATGATGCTAAGAATGGATTTAAGTATCTAATTATATCATTTGGAGCTTCTATTGCTGGTTTTTAGTATCATAGAAGGGTCATCGTGGTGGATGGAACTCACCTAAGTAGGAAGTATGAAGGTGTTATGTTAGTTGCAGCTGGACAAGATGGTAATTTCAGATATTTCCATTGGCTTTTGGAATCGTAGATATAGTAGATGATGCTGCTTGGGAATGGTTTTTCACAAATCTAAGGAGTTGTGTATCTGATCAGCATGCTTTGGTGATAGTCTCCAACTGGCACCCAGCCATTAAAAGCGCGTGTGATAAGGTGTTTCCTTGGGAAACCCGAGGAATATGTTATTGTCACCTACAATAGAACATTGTACAAAAGTATAAAGGGAAGCATCTATTGTACTTGGTTAAAGGTGTTGCTTATGCTCATACACTCTTCGACTTTAACCGCTACATGGACGAGATTTGGAGTGCTAACCCGGCACTAGAAACACATTTGGAGGAAGTGGACGTGAAATTATGGTCACGAGTTCATTGTCATGGAGAAAGGTACAGTATAAAAACAAGCAACATAGTTAAATCTATTAACTCTGCTCTCAAGAGGGCAAGAGGATTTCCCATAGTGTTTCTTTTTGAGTTTATAAGGGAAAAGTTGTGAAGGTGGTATTGGAAAAGGCGAGAAGATGCTATGAATCTCATAACTGAACATAGTCGGGAGTTGAATACTTATTGGTGATTCGTGAGGAGTTAGCGGATACAATGACTGTCCAACCAATTGATGGATGGCGATTCTTTGTGCCAGGTGGCAAATATGATTGTGTTGTTGATTTGGAACATATTAAGTGTGATTGTGGTGTCTATGGAATCGAGAAAATACCTTGCTCGCATGTTATAGCAGCTGGAACCTTTGCTAATCTGCATATTGCCACACTTGTGTGCCCCCTTATACTCGAGGAAATATTTGTATGCATGATACTCAAAGAATATATATTCTTGTGGTGGAGAAGTTGAATCCCGCACTTGTTTCCTCCAGATATAAAGCGTGTTCCGGGGCGACAAAAGAAATCAAGATGGCAATCTTGGTTGGACGTATCTAGGATGAGAGGACACAAACCGTTGAAGTTACACAAGGATTATAGCTGCTCAAACTGCATACAACCTGTTCATACACGTCCAAATTGTCCAAATAGTGAGAACTGATCTTCTCTGAAATCTTCTGGCAAATCCTCTGTAAGTCGGTTGGACGTCTTTTGTAAGTCTTCTATTAGTCTTTCGTACATCTTTTGTAAGTGTTTTGGTGAGAATACATACTTGTAAGTCTTATGATGCGAAGTATGCTTTGTATGTCTTCTGTAAGTCTTTTGGGGTTCTTTTGTAAGTCTGACGGGGGTCTTCTGTAAGTCTTCCCGATGTCTTCTGTGAAGTCTTCTAAGGGTCTTCTGTAAGTTTGTCGGGGGTCTTCTATAAGTCTTCTACGATTTCTTCTGGGAAGTCTTCCAGCTATCTATCTTATGTCTAGTGAAATTATATCTTATGAACTTATGTCTTGTGAACTTATGAACTTGTGTCTTGTGAACTTATATCTTATATATTGTGTTTGAATAAGTTCCTTCATTAGAATAGGTTACAAAAGATTAGTGCACTACCAAACCAGCTGTACAAGTGTAGTTGGTATGAGTATAGGTTACAAAAAGATAATCATATCCTACCATGTTAATGTATTTCAAGGTTACAAAAGCGGACAAAAGCATCAAACACAAATTACAAATTCACTCGTACATATCTAAGCCGTCTATACCTTCGGTTTCTGTCCCATTAAATCGGGTTTCATCAAATATCTCTGTCACCATCTTCTCCCTAATACTCTTGACATTCTTATCACATAAGGCACACAGAAATGATTACATGCCTAGAGCATGACACTCAATGTACTTCAAAGTGAACAAACCACAATCACGAGCACGACACTGAGGTACTCTGGCCGTCACTCTCGCATATGTGAATGGCTCTAGTGAGTAACTGACTCGCTCTTCGACGGATGCAGCATATTCAACAAGCAGATAAGGTATCATCATGGCAAAAGGCTCCATTAACTTGTCAAGTTGAGCAGGTTTAATATGGGAACTAATGTTGTCCCAGATGGTGATGTGCCTCTTTGGAATGGACACCCAAATAGCAATCCAGTGATCGTTCTTGAAGTTCACTGGCGCATAAATATCATCCACGTCTGATCCCCAAACCTTCTTTGTTTGGCAAAACTTGGGTCCTAAACTTGCATAAAGATCCCAACTCCCGGCTGGGAGCCGCCTTCATAACCCGTTGATATCGGGCTCTGAGCTCTTAAACTTCGGGTACTTCAACGTTCACATCCTATTAAACAGATGATCAAGAAAGCAAAGCCTATCAGTCCTAAAATGCTCTGGATTCTTATGGAATCGCTGGCTCAGTAAATTGATAAAAGCATTTATATGCTGCACTAAAAACATAAGAAAGATATCATTAAATTGATAAAAGCATCAAGAAGACTTACAGAAGACTTATAGAAGACTTCCAAAAGACTTACAGAAGACTTCCAGAAGACTTACAGAAGACTACAAAAGATTTCTAAAAGACTTCCAAAAAGACTTTCGAAAGATTTCCACAAGTAAAGCTTAAAAATCTTACCGAGTCTTAGAGCCATTTTACGGGTATTCGGATGGTGGAATACCACTGACTTGGCCCCAGTGGTCTTTTATCAAAAGATATTTTATGATTCCCGAAAACAGCAAAACTAAATCAACAAACAACAACAAGCAACTTAGTCTTATGTGGGAGATTATTACTTACAGATATTTTTTTCTAAAAATCAACGAGCAACTTATTCTTCTTCTTGTCAACAGGAGCAAACGGATCATAGCCAAGACCAGGTTTCTTCTTTGGTACGATCACTTTGATTGTGTTGTTGCCCTGATAAGGAAACTGTTGTGACGCAGCAAGCTTCCTTTCTCGCTCACTCTTTCCCCTGAGGACTGCCATGGTAGCATCTTTCTTTATCTGGCGTCTCTCTTCCTTTCTAACTAAATCTGACATGGTTGACATGTTCTCTCTTCCTACTATTTATCTTCACTTTGATTTTGGGAGAGGTTTCAGTACTAACCCCTAGTTCGTGTGCAGTCTTATCCGGTTCTGAAAGTGTGAGTTGAAGTTCATTTGAAGTAGTGACTTTGTGGTTGATTCCCACCTTCTTCTCCACAGCTTCCATAATATCGGCAAGAAGCTTGATCTCCTTTAGGCACTTTCCAAACCCATCAGTCATAACTTTGGTCAATTCCTTGAAGCTTTCTTCAAGCTTTTCTTTCTTAACCCCACTCCACGAAACAAAAGACTCAGTATGAGCCTCAGAAAGAGCCTCAGAGACTGTACGAATTTTCTTCCATGGTCTTCTTTCTTCCTTCACAGTAGGCAAAAAAGATTCATCCTTTCAAATTGATAAACTTTGGATTGGTCCATGGCTGAGTACCTTCATCTGGCCAGCACTCTTTGTTCTACTTCACCTTACCTTCGCCACCACACATGAGATTCACTAGGTTATCAACCGCCACATCAGTCTTATTATTGTCAAACTTAGGGAACATTTCACCAATCTCCTTCACCACAAAATTCACCATGCAAGTCTGCAGAAAGTAAAGCATATCAAATTAGATAATAAGACAATAATCACTACCATAATATTGGGAATAATCAGACATACATGTGTGTTGATACCCTCTTTGACAAATTTTCGTCCTTTGTGTCCCTTGTAAGCCAACAAAGGAGGACTCAGTTTGTTTCGTATGGGCTTCCCAAACTCTGCAGCAAAGTCGGGTAGAGCTAAATAAATCCAGACTTGGAGTACTTAAACAAACCCATCAATGGTATAAGACTTTTTCAAATCTCTACTCTTCACAGAATCCATCAAGATCTTAAATGCCAATCTCCCCCATGGGAAAGTCTCAAAGTCTTCTAAATTCATCACTAGCCTTGCAGGGCTAACCCGTGTAGTGGTTGAGGACTTTCGTCCTTCAATGAATCATGTGTAGATGGCTAGCTATCCCAGCCTCATGCGATCATCCCAAGATTACCCTCCACATCTCCCACACGCCTTCATTATTTGTTGGGAGCTTGGACCAGAATCAATATCAACACCCATCAACTCCCAGAAATGATACAAATCCTCTGTCAGATCTACATGCGGATTTTCCACATGCTCAATATATTCACATTTTAGACATGTGGGATGTTCGAACTCAATGAGTGAAAACCTCACCGGCCTGGACCAATGAGACTCCAAAGCTCGTATTTCTTCTTGACATCAAGCTGAAAAGAGAGCATAAAGTGAACCAGCCTTGACGCCCATCCAAAGTTCAACTCCCAAAACTTTATGAAGACTCCCAACCTAGAGTTCTTCAGCTCCTCCCATTCATCTCATGGAGAGCATCCTTTACAGTAGGAAATAATTTGGGATCATCGGTATGATATCCAATGCTCTTCAATGGAATGGGCTCTTTCCCTACGGTGAACAACCTCTTCAGAAGTTCTGGTAATTGTATTTTACAGTCTGCAAACAATGACAAAACAACATCTCAAACATAAAACAAACACACCAATAGTTTTATACTAACATCCAGTCTTCGAAAGACTTATGGAAGACTTCACATGAAGAATTCCACATTCTCACAATGACAAAACAACATCTCAAACATAAAACAAACACACCAAGAGTTATATACTAACATCCAGTCTTCAGAAGACTTCGAAAGACTTACGGAAGAATTCCATAAGAATTCCATGAAGACTTCCATGAAGACTTCCGTAAGACTTCCATGAAGACTTATGGAAGACTTACGGACAAATGGGTGAACTTACCGGACAATGCGGAGAATTTGAGGTCAAAAAGGAAAGAAATAGAGGAAGAAGTCACGAGGAGAAACGAACGGTTTCAGATCTGAAATAAAATGGAACCAGATAGTTTAATCTACTATAATACACTTCGGCGATGAAGGAGATACAAGATTGATCGAAAAAAACAAGATTACATGGAGTGAAAACAACGGAGAAGAGATTCGACAAAAATCGCCACAGTAATCGCCTTAGAAGAGGGGCTAGGGTTTTCACCAACTTTTTTTCTGAAACACCAAAAAGTGAAAAGAACAATGAAAAAAACTATTTATATCTCCGATAAATTATCAGGTTAGGTTAAATATATTTTGGTTATTTCTGGTTAAGTTCAAATTGAAGGTAAATTAAGTTCCAGTTTGGTTTGGAATACTTCTTGAGAAGTCTTCTCGGAGTCTTCCGGGAAGTCTTCCAGGAGTTAGAAGACTTCCCGGGAAATCTTCTGGAAGTCCTCTGAAACTCTAAAATCAATTAACTAAGCAAAAACACTTCCTTAAACATAAAACAAACTTAGAAAGTGTTTAAGATCAAGTTATAAAAGATTAACTAACACATATTCCTCAAATTAAAAAAAATCGTGAATAAAACATTTCAAAATCTAACCCTTCAAATATCATCACTAGTATAACAATTGCTATCAAACCCTTAACCAAGGACTATAATGGCTCAATCTACATCCACTCATCTATATTAGTTACAATCATTTATAATGTTTATATTTACGTGATTTCGATATTTTCCCATCAAAATATATTTAGTAAATATTATAATTTTTTTTAGATTTAATAATGAGCAGACTTTTAGAAGATTTCTAGAAAACTTCTGGAAGACTACTGGAAGACTTCTGGAAGACTTCGCATTAAGCAGAAAATCTGAATTTCACTGAAATTCAAGCGGGACAATTGTAGAGTTTTATATAATGTCTTTTAGGAAGTCTTCTACTGCATTATATTTTAGAAGACTTCCTGGGAAGTCTTCTGGAAGTTTTTCGAAACCCTAAAATCAATTAACTAAGCAAAAAAACATTTCTTTAAACATAAAACAAACTTAGAAAGTGTTTAAAATCATCTTATTAGAGAATCACTAACACATATTCGTCATATTCAAAAAATAAAATGTTAAAAAGAAAATATTTAAAAATCTACCCCTAAAACTACCTACAATACTATAACATATGTTACTAAAACATAAACCAATGATTATCATGACTCATTCTACATTAAATTATCTAGGTTGAAAACAATTCAATTTTAGTTGATATAAATTTACATCATTTACAAATGTTTGTGGTTACATTATTTCTATTTCTATTTACAAAAGTCTATATTTTTGAGAAGACTTTTAGAGAAGTCTTTCATAGAAGACTTATAGAGAAGTCTTTCATAGAAGACTTATAGAGAAGTCTTTCATAGAAGACTTACAGATCTCTAGAACTCTTCTCACGCGAAAATGTTATAATGATAAAATTGAATATAGTTTTTTGTTTGATCATAAGGAGTTTGTTGTATTTTTAGTAGGTTTTTGGGTTACTTTTGCATTTGATTGAATTTGGGTTACACTTTTGCATTTTGAATCAAGTTTTGGGTCATTTTTAGCAATTTTCTCTAAAAATAAACCAATATAAATCAATTTCATGGACTTTTTGATTCGATCTTTATACTCGTGAGAAAATATAGATGAAACTTTATATTTATAGGAAGATAAGATTCAAACTTTATTCTTAGAGATAAACATCACAAGATTATACTTTGAAAAACATTTGATTCTATATGATAATACTTTTGGGGAAATAGTTTGTCGCCCCATCTCTTTTAAAGTTTGGTAGTAATTATACAAATGTTTTTCAACTTTAGTTATTCTATTAATGTGTATATCATGGTTAACTACTAATCATTCCATCCATTTTCTCACATATTTTGGAGATCTTAACAACTGAGACAATAATACATAAATTTTAGAATTGTTCTTCTTGGTTAAGAGTGGTCTAGGTATAACCCTATAAAATATTAGCTTTGGCCACAAAGAAAAAATTAGAAAGTATTTTTACATTGAAAAAAGTTTTCAAATTATGATTTTTTTTTATAAAAGCTCTTAATAACTGTTTATAGACTCCAAAATTTCAGATCCGACCATATTTGCGATCTTTTTAGTCAGTCAATTTAATCATATCACCAGTGCTATACACGTTTCGCTTTTCATAAAGAAGATCAATATATATCATATGATATTCTACTCGCTATTAGGTGAAAATTCTTTTTTCAAATTTACTATTTGTGTATTTTATGGTTGACATTTACACAACGCAGCTGTTGACAAAACAAAAACACAACGTAGCTGAGAATGCATATAGACCGTTCGACGTCGTTTTAGTTGTTATCCCATTTATAGCATTTGTAAAGCTTGGTGTAGAAATTATCGGTCGTATGAGACTTGAGCCTAGCTCTTTGTCGAGAATCATTCTTTTGGTTTACAATTAGATTTAGTGGAACTCAAGCTTTATACATTATACAATCCGCCATGTTAGTTGCAATGGTAGATAAAAAATTCAAATCTTTGTTGATGTCTTACATTCAATGGTATATACTAAATGTTTTGTTTTGTTGACTAATTGTATATATTTATATTCATTTAAAATTTGGAATATGCTCTCTTTAAAGTAGCGACCTTCTAATTGATCGTACAAATGTGTATTTACTCATACGTATGATATGTATTACAGGTACTAAATGTATTAAATGTGAATAAAAATGTATGCATGCTCTTCTTACATTTATTTCAATAATCATAAACAATCATGTCTCCTCTTTGATTATTTTGCATGCCTTTATCATGTCTCAACTGGACCCCATTCTAAACGTAACAAGATCATGTGATAGATCCGTATATAAAGTTCGCAAATCGTGTTATTGTTTCTGATCGAATTATCAAAATTTACATAGAATAAAGCCATGTTTTCTCAGGAAAGCATATTTGTTTCGTCAGATTTATCATCACTATCTAATAGAAATGAATTAGAAATAGGCATGACGTCAAATATCGAGGATCAAACGGTGGTACCAGCATTGCTACCTTTGCCACCACCATATCCGTCACCAAAACGGTTGGTTACATCTTCCTCGTTTGTAAAATCTTGTATAATGAAATGGAAAAAAACAGGAAAGAAGCGTGAAGAGAAAGATGATCCTTTCCTTATCGCAATGAGGAAGTGTTCAACTGATGTAGAAACTGACGGTGACAAGGTTGTGTCAAAAGAAAAGAATAATCTTAAGTCTTTAGTATCATGCAAAGCTCCTTGTGTTAGGGAATAGTTTAAAATATCTATTCTCTTCTGTTTTTACTGTTTTATCTGTGAATATATATCATGCATTAATTATGCATCTTATGCGAATTGGTGAATTTGTAGTTCTTGATTTTCCATTTGTTGTCAAATTATAAGATCATGTAAAAGGTTCCAAGGTTCTCTTTCTCAACTTGTCTAAAGATCCAAATCAGATTTTTATTTACACTTTTTATCACTCCAAAGCGAAAAGACTAAAATAGACTAACAAATAAAATTATTAAAAAAAAATCTCAAATCCAAAAACGAATTATGTGGAAATTATATACATAGTCTTGCGTCAGGATGTTAACGAAAGACTTGGAGATAAAAGACAAATAACTAATACCAAAGGAGACATGATAGCTGGATCTCGCTACACAAACTCTAAATCTTTTAGATGGTTCATTCACTTTTAAATAATCCGAAGATTGATTGAGTTTTATAAATAGAATGTGAGAAAGGTAAGATACCTTGAACAAAATGTAAACTTTTCACGTTATTTTCGAATGCCTTACAATGAGATACACACTAGGATTATATAGGAACCTTAAAAACTTTCAGAGCCTCTCTAGATCTTATCCTAATCATTAACTGTAAAGTAGCCTAGTCATCCTTGACAGACTGTAAAGAATCAAATCTGTTATTGAGAATTGTCTTCATGCTTTCTCTAACGTTTGTATTGTTAGGAACAGGTCTTGGTTCCTTTGTCTTCACGTGATGACTCTGATTGGGATCCAAAATTGGGCCAGACACGTTTCCAGCTTGGGCTTGTGTTGGGTTACTCACAGCCCCCTCAAACTCGGGGTAGGTGCCTCAGTGACACCGAGTTTGGATCCTAGATCTGCAAACGGTCCTCTGGAGAGTGGCTTTGTGAAAATATCAGCGAGCTGAAGTGGAGCTGAGATATGTTGAGTTTTGATCAGTCCCAGCGCAACCTGTTCGCAGATATAGTGAAAATCAGTGTCGAAGTGCTTGGATCGTTTGTGCAGAGTTGGGTTTGCACTCAAGTACACCGCGGATAGATTATCGCAGTGGAGCATTGTAAGACATAATTGAGGGATGTTAAGGTCCTTCAGAAGCGCAGACATCCAGGTCAGTTCTTGAGCAGTGGCTGTGAGGGTCTGGTATTCAGCTTCCGTCGAGGATTTTGTCACTGTTGGCTGCCGTTTAGCCGACCATGAGATTAGATTAGAACCAAGGAGAATACAGAAGCCTGTTGTGGATCGTCTGGTTTCTTAACATTCTGCCCAGTCGCTATCGGTGTATCCCATCAGAATTAGCTCTTTGTCCTTTTCAATTTGTAATCCCATGTTGATGGTACCCTTAATATAGTGTAGAATCCTCTTAAGGAGCCCAAAGTCACTCATTGTAGGTGAGTGCATTCTTTGACATACATAGTTAACGGCATATTGTATGTCGGCTCGCGTGATGGTGAGGTACTGAAATTTGCCCGCCAAACTTCTGAAGTAAGTGGGTTCACGAAAGGGTTCGGAGCTGGTATCGTCAATCCTCTGAGGCAAGGGAGTTGGCATGGTGTTACACGTTGACATTGCGGCTTGATAGAGTATATCTTTAGCATAGGCCTTTTGGTGGAGAAACAGAGCTTCGTTATGAGTTTCTATCTCAATACCCAGAAAGTAGCGAGGTTTCCCAAGGTCATTCATGGAGAAACTTTTTTGAAGGGCACTCAGGAGATCCTTTATTAGATATTCATCACTTCCGGTCAAGAGTATGTCATCAGCGTATAGCAGGAGTATCAGAGTCTTGTCATTGTCGTGAAGGGTGAACAACGAGGGATCTGATTTGCTACATTTGAAGCCAAAGTCGATGAGGAAGTTGCTGAATGTGTTGAACCTGGCTCTCGGTGCCTGTTTCAGGCCATAGAGAGCCTTGGATAGTTTGCAGACGTGATTCGGTTTCTGCGGATCCATGAATCCTTGTGGTTGAATCATGTATACTGGTTCCTCGAGTTCTCCATGAAGAAAGGCGTTTGTGACATCCATCTGTCGTAGTTGCCATCCTTTTGTCACTGCAATTTTCAAAACAAGTCTTGTTGTGGTTGTCCTAACCACTGGACTGAACGTTTCCAGGTAGTCCCAGCCTTCTTCTTGATTGTTTCCCTTAGCAACCAATCGGACTTTGGGTTTGTCCACTGTCCCATCTGGCTTAAGTTTGATTGTACAACCTGCGGCTCCCTAAAACGTTCATATCCTCTGTTGCAGGTACCAGATCCCACGTGTGTAGCACATGAATATTTGTTATCTCATCCATTACAGCCTGATTCCATCTCGGTTGTTTCATAGCTTCAGCAATATTTCTCGGTTCTTTAATATTGTGGCGAGGAGCCAATAGAGCATACCTTGTATTAGGTTTGTGAATTCCTTCCTTTGCTCTGGTTTTCATAGGATGTTGATTGTTGTCTTGGTGAATTTGAGTAGGAGGGTCAGGTTGAGGAACTGGGTCGGGGACAATGACAGGGTTATGGATGATCGGTTCTGGTTTAGGAGCATGAGTTTCTTGTGGGGGAGGTAATATTCGGGTGACTTGAGGGTGGGGTGGAGAGGGTGGATGAGATGAGGGTGAGGATGTTTGCCAAGCTTTCAGGAGAGGGGACTCATAAACAGGGACAAGCTTCTTATATTGGTCTCTGAAGGGAAAATGTTCTTCATCGAATACCACATGTCTAGAGATATAGACTTTACCAGTCGGAGGGTATAGACATCTATAGCCCTTGTGTTGTGGATTGTACGCGAGGAAGAGACATTGAAGGGACCGTGGCTCCAACTTATGTGTCGTCATCGGTCTCAGGTACGAAAAGCATGCAGAACTAAACCCCCTTAGCATAGTATAGTCTGGCTTGTGTTTGTATAGAATCTCATAATGACTTTCACTTTGCAGAGCCGAGGACGGAAGCATGTTGGAGATGACATTTTCTGTGTTGAACGCCTCGGCCCAATATTGGAGAGGGACATGACTGTGGTACATCATGGATAGCCCGAGCTCAACTAGATGTCTATGTTTATGCTCAGCAGTTCCATTCTGTTGTGGTGTATGAGGGCAGCTGATCAAGTGTTTGATTCCATGTTGTGAGAGGTATGTTGACAAGTTCTTATTGACAAATTCTCCTCCTCCATCACTTTGGAATGACTTGAGCTTTGCAGACAGTTGATTTTCTACAAAATTTTGAAATGAGACAAACACTAAGTAGAATTCTGATTTATGTCTTAGAGGATAGAACCAAGAAAACCGGGAGTAGGCATCACAAAAACAGCGTAATACTTAAATACTTGGTTTGATACAACTGGTGATGCTCCCTAAAGATCACAGTGAATTCTCTCTAAGGGGTTTAAAACAGCAGATTAGAAGGTAAAAACAGAAGTCTTGAACTTTTCCCCATCTCGCAAGGCTCACAAATGAGTTTAGATCTGCTCTTATTAACTGTTATCTCCTTGCTTTGTTGCACTTGTTGAAGAATCTTGAACTTTGAGTGCCCCAGTCGATGATGCGAGACATTTACAGTCGCTTCTCTTTGCCGGTTAGAGTATAGAGCAACAACATTCGGATTCTCCAACACACATAGGCCATTACGCCTGCTCCCCTTTGTTATCACCTTCTGAGTGGTGAGATCAATTATAAAAACTTGTTTAGCATCAAAGAACACACTGAATGGGTTGTCATCACATAGTGTCAAAACTGATAGCAATGGCTGTTTTACTCCAGGACAAACCAAAACTTCAGTAAGGGTAGCGTACATGTGGGTGATGCCAAGGAGGCGGATCCTACATGAGTGATAGGGAGGTAGGTCCCATCTGCAACCATGATGGTGTATGTTTCTTCGTACGGATTAATTGTTTGCAAGGATGTTGTTGTTGCAGTAACATGAGCTGATGCACCCGAGTCTGAATACTAATCTTTTCCACTGTCATCAGAGGCTTGAAGAGCACTGAGTGCATGATCAGCATCTGAGTCTTGATATTTGTTATCGAACCTATTGTAGCACTTCAACGCTGTGTGTCCAATTCTTCCGCGGATCTGACAAGTTGGTCTGTTCCAGAGAAGTTTGTTGAGGCCTGGTGCTGAGAGAACCCTCTTCCTCTAGTCGTGTAGCCACCCCTTCCATTGTTCTGATAAAAGCTACGACCGCGCCCACGGTTCTGCTTTCCATAGGTTGGAACGTTGCTTTGTTCAACCTGGAAGGCTGCGTGGGGGTGACTGTAGGAGTCTCTTCGTAGGACTGGAGCTTTGCATCATACCCTTGTAATTCAGATATCACATCATTGAAGGTTGGTCCAGGAAGCTTTGTGAGAGAACTATGTATGACGGTAGTAATGGGGTCATACTCGCGAGTGAGACCATTAAGGAACCTAAAGATTTTCATTAACTCATCAATAGATTTCCCTATGGAACTTAGCGCATCACAGATGGTTTTGAAGTCCTTACAGTAGACAGCGAGGGTTTTATCCTTCTTGGTGATGAGTTGAAGGCTTCTGAGAAGAGAGAACTCTCTAGAGAGCGAGCTCTTGTTGAAGTTTTCAGCAAGTGAAAGCCATACTTCTTTTGATGTGGGCAGAGTGTGACCAGATCCGAGTACTTCTTCTGACAACGTGCCAAACAGCCAAGATCGGACTAGCTTGTCAGAGCAGAACCATGCTTCATACTATGGTTTGGGATCTTCTCCAGGAACATTGTTCTTGTTGGTAGGACGAGTTAGAGGTGGGGAGGTGGTGGTGCCATTGACAAATCCAAGCAGCTTCTGGCTGGACAGTAGTGACTCAAACTGGGTCTTCCATAGCAAGTAGTTGCTATCAGTGAGCTTCAACGTAACTGAGCTGAGAACGTAGACATTGCTTGGGAATGGATATATGGGTTGTGGATCAGCCATTGTAGATACATGTTAAGGTGACAGCGGCTCTGATACCATGAGAAAGGTAAGATACCTTGAACAAAATGTAAACTCTTCACGTTATTTTCGAATGCCTTACAATGAGATACACACTAGGATTATATAGGAACCTTAGAAACTTTCAGAGCCTCTCTAGGTCTTATCCTAATCATTAGCTATAAAGTAGCCTAGTCATCCTTGACAGACTGTAAAGAATTAATTTTTTTATTGAGCTCAATTGTCTTCTTGCTTTCTCTAACGTTTGTATTGATAGGAGCAAGTTTTGGTTCCTTTGTCTTCACGTGATGACTCTGATTGGGCTCTAAGAATGAGCCAGACATGTTTCCAGTGTGGGCTTGTGTTGGGTTACTCACAAAATGTAGCTTATTTGTTTGTTTCTTTTCAGTTTTCACTTAAGCACATGTTTGTTTCAATTAAATTAAATCGCCTGAGAAATAAGAGCCGTATTATTTGTTTCTTTACTTCTTAGATGAAAACGTGGAGTTTTTTAATTGAAATTAAGGAAGTTGTGTTACAAAAGAAAAAGTTAATTGAAATGAACGTTATTTGTTTCTTTTTCTTTTTGACTAACCTTGATATGGATGTTTTGATTATGTGTTATAACATGGTATAACATGCCTTTAATACTAGTTTTTGGCGTTGGAATTCTTGCAACCTGACATTGACATGTTTGTGTTACACACTGGATATTGCATTTTGAGAAAACGTATATCAAGTATGAACTGAAGTTAGATTGATCCGATCAAATCAAGACGAGAGAGTTATCAACTTTGCTCTTCTGCTAGGCGCAACGTGTGCAGTCCATCTGGGCCTTGCGCCCAGTCAGTTCATTGAAAGCTATACGGGATTAATCAGAAATTAATTTTAGAACTATTAAAGCTTTTCTACAAATATAAAAGTTCTTTTTTTTGAAAACTTCAAATAGAGATGTTCACGTTTTAGCAAATACTAATATATCTGTGTGGTGTAGTGACTTAAGAGTTTTGGCCCTTTTTAAGGTGAGGAGTCCGAGCACAGTAAAAGTAATTATCAAAAAATTTCAATTAAAATTTATAAAAGAAGACATTTTCTTTCCTTCATCTTCTTAAAACCTAGAGAATTTTGTTAACTTCTTACAACCGTCAACAGTTATTTCATTTTTTTTGCCAACACTTTCATTGATTTTGCCCAAAAACGGACCGAAGTACAAACGATATCAGACTTATACATGAAAAGCCTAGAGGATTTACAATTATCATTAAGTATTAAAGCCCAATACGGCCTGAAGAAACACGTGTGAAGCTATCTCTTTAGCATAGGACACGTTACTCAAACGTGTCAATCCTCCAAAGTTTTCTTCCTTGCAAGCCGTTCCGCCGTATGCTTCTATAGTAAAGTTCACCCCGTTGTACTTCAATCCTATGTTTCTTTGATTTACGAAGATTTGAAGCCTTAAAGAGTACTGATATCGACTGAAGTAATCATCTCCGATCCCCATCCTCCCACATCTTCAAGCTTCTCCATCAACTCGAAAGGAGCACACTCGCATCTCCGGAGTACATCGACCCAAAGATCTTAACGCTGGCCCACTTAGGACTGACAACAATACGAGCGCGAAATTACCCAATCAGATGTTGATGCTTCAGATTGAGGAGAGAAAGGTTGGATTCAAATTGAATCTGAGAGATACTTCAATAGTACAATCTATATGAGACCAGAAGTTTATAAAAATTAGTCTCCAACGCAGAAAAAAAAAACTTTGAAGAACAATTTTTATTGAAGACTGGAGCACAACAAAATTTGACTAAGCTATTGATCAAAATTATAATACAAACAAAAGGATCTTATCCAAATGATCAGAAATCAAAAGGAAAGATTGGGTTTTCTCATCATCTCCGCCGTGAAAGATTTTTGATGGATAATGGAGAAGAGAGAGAAAACTTAATCGAATTTTATTATACAATTATTTCATTTTTGTTGATGTATTAGACAATTGATGATTAACTTCATTTTTTTCTACACATAAAAATTCTGTTTTTGACTGAAATTAGATCGATTTTTTTCAAAAAAAGTAAAGAATTAATATAAGCGTTTTATCTTGTTCCACGCTGACTTTGTATTTCTACAGCCACTGTGGGCTTTACACATGTGTTGGAAGTGTTTTTGCATTAGACTATGTACAATAGAGGTATTGAAAAACAAATTCAATAGTTGAATCACTACAATGAAGTTGTTGAAAAATGACATTTGATGACTTGGATTAATTGGTATTGAAAAGATTCAACATGTTGAATAAGAAGAAAGTAGAGACCACCAACGACACATGTCACTTTCTAAGGATTTTAGACATTTTCATATTTTTTAGTAATTTAAAATCAATAATCACATTATATATTCAATAATTTATTTTTCTTTCTTATACGAAAATTTATCATTTTAAATTCTCTATAAATAGACGCTAGGTTTATTTAATTTGAATATGAAAAAATAATTATTATTAATTAGTAAATATGATGTTGAATTTTATCAAACAAAACTATTGTAGTGACACTACAAGAAAACGTTGGTTTAGCGACTACACATTACGACTACATATAAGTAGTCGTAATTTACCATCCTCTTTACGACTCAGTTACGTCTAATAAGAACTTAGTCGTAAAATAGAGGTTATTTTGCTACCAATTATATTAGTCGTACATTAGACGTAGAAGAACGACCAATGTACGACAACGAGATATGTTAGACGTACATTAGTCGTTCATTTACGACTAATGTACGACAACATGTGTCTGGGATTTCGGTTTAGGGTTTAAAGACTAGTCGATGCTAAATAATCGTAATGGACGACTCGATTACGACTACAGGAGGAAGTAGATGCTCATTGGTCGTAAAAAGTCGAAGTTAATTAGTCGTAAACTCTCCTATAAAAGATCCATCATTTTCTCCAAAGCCAAACAAATATTTTAAAAAAGAAAATTGATAATTGAGCTGAAAGATTTAAAAATCTGAGAAAAAGAGAGAAAAAAGATATTCGGATCACAACTTCGAAAAGATCAATGCGGGACATACGTTAAAACGTTAGATTCGCTTAAAATCTACGGACTTGTGATTCCAGTATCTTTCTTCTTTTTTTCAAATATTACAAATGTAGTCCCTAATTGGTCGTAAATGTCATTAGTCACGCATTGGTTGTACTTTTACGACTAATTTACATTTAATTGCTTTATTAGTTGTAAATTAGTCGTAAATATGCGACTTCATTACAACAAATTGATTTGCATCTATTTTGCATCTATTGAACAACTAAGTTAACTACCTGCCAAAATCGAAATTTCTCTATAAATATGATCTTCTCCCTCATTCTTAAAACGGAAGAAAAAAAAACTTTAGGAGAAATGTCTAAAAATATTTATGAGATTCGGAGTTGGATGTATGCACATAAAGATTCAAGGGGAAGAATAACTGACGAATTTCTCAACGGAGCGGAGATGTTCATGAACCAGGCCGGACAAACGTCTCTCACACAAGAAACGGGTAAAATGTTCTGTCCTCGTCGTAAATGCAACAATACGAAGTTTGCTGCTAGTGAAACGGTTTGGAAACATATAGTAAATAGAGGATTTACTCCACATTACTATATCTGGTTTAGCCATGGAGAAGGTGATAGTAGGAATGAAGCTAGTAGTAGTAATCAGGTTACGATTATTCATAACAGAGAGGAACCACATTTGCTTTCTGAAAGTTACCTTCAAGAGGATCATCTTATGGTAGATCATGATAGGATGCATGATATGGTCACAGATGCATTTCGTGAAACAACATCTATTATAGAGGAGGTAGAAAATGTAGAGGGACCTAACTTGGATGCAAAAAGATTTTACGAAATGCTAGCAGCAGCTAATGAGCCAATTTATGAAGGTTGTAGAGAAGGTCTTTCTAAATTATCATTGGCTGCTAGTATTGAACGATGAACAACCGCCTTTACAAGAAGATGGCGTAAACGAAGTAGAAGTACCTGAGCAACGTATTGATGATATCTTACTTGTTGATCCGCATAATCCAATGTATGAAGAACTTCCAGACAATGCAATTTTGGACGAAGCCAACAAAGATGAATTTGAAGAAAATGATGAGGTGGGAAATGTTTCTGACGACGAGTGATCAAGTTTGATATTATGTACTTGTAACGTCAATTTGTATTTGATTTCGTTGTGAAATACATTATGTTTGCATTATGGAATTATTTTGGAGTTTCAAGATTTGAGTGTTTGGGTTAGAGGTTTGGGGTTTAGGGTTTAGGGTTTAGGATTTAGGGTTTAAGATAGTAAAATTACTACTAGTTTACAACTATTAGTCGTAACTTAGTGGTAAAATTACTACTATATTACAATTATTAGTCGTAATATAGTCGTAATGCTATTAGTCGTAAGGTAGAAGTTCATATTGTTGGTCGTAACCTAGTCGTAATTGTACGACTACATTACGACTATCAGCCGTAAATGAATTGTAAAATTACGACTAGGTTACGACCAAGCCCAAAACTCTATATATAGAGGGACCTCGCGGAAGCAACTCAGTTGCTCATCCCCTTCTCTCTAACAACGACTCAACTTCTCTCTAGGTGAGTTTTTTTAATAGTTTTAGGTGGTTAGTTAGGTAATTAGATTAGGTTTGTAATTAGTTTAGGATTAGAAATAGTTTAGGATTGGAATTAAATATATTTAAATTGTTTTATTTAACCGGTCTATCTTTTTAAAAATTTCATATATATATATATATATATTGCTATGTCTGGTAGAAAGAGAATTCGGAACCTCGCTGCTGCTAAAAACTCTTACGGGAGTACTTTTCTCGGTCAATCATCAAACGACCCCATTGTCTCAACGTCGGCTGGCACATCATCGGGCCATGACACGGTTCCAGAGACTCAACCGGCCAGTACTCACCCGTCGACGTCATATGTGCCTCCACCGGCCTACAACCCTATTGAACTTGAGCCGTACTATCCGCAAGCTCACGATGATGATGCGGATTACTTTACCTATGAGTCGGATCGTCAGTCGTATGTCCCTCCTCCTCCCCCTCCGCCTCCTACTCCACCTCTGGCCCCGCATCCCGCACCTGATCCGGCTCCCGGTCTTCATCCAGATTTGATGGTGCCGCCGAATGCACCATTGATTTTATTATTATTTTTTTAAACGCAAAATTTTAATTTATTTTATTTTTTATATAGGCTGCTGAAGAAGGAGCACCACCATCTCTCGCCCGACTATACAAGATTACCCACCAGCGTTCTGATGGGACTTTTGTGCATCCTCAAGCAGAGAAGATCTACAACGAGGTAGAGACACGGATCGAAGAGATCCAGACTCAGATGTCGCAACAAAATCTGGATGCTCCACCGGTCCAGCTTTCCACCATCGACCAAGACAAAATTTTTTAGCAGGTAAATTATTTTAATTTTAATTTTTTTAACATTTTTAATTTTTTTATTAAATATATTAATTATATATTATAAATATAATTAGTAAATAATATTTGATCTTTTGTAGGTTGCTCCGAAGAAAAGGGGACGTATTGTTGGGATCGGGACTGTGAATGATGTCCCGAGGGCGAGGGCCGAACACGCAGCGAGAATAGAAGAAGATTCCTTTCTCCGACGAGAATTAGCAGCTGCCAACAAAGTCATAGACGAGCATAAAGACAAGTTCAAGGCTATGGAGAATATGCTCGATCTTATGATGGAGAACTCGAACCCAAACCCAACGGTTGCTAGTGCATGGCAAGCTCTTCGTCCGAGCTTTAACCCCGACCCCACTCCGGAAGAGCAAGTGGATTTAGAGCGACGTGCGGAGCAGCACAGTTTCGAGTTGTTCCAAGAAATGAACCTCAACAACAAACCTTCATAGTTTTTTTTGTATGAATACTTTATATATTATTTTAATCAAATATGTTTTTATATATTTTTTAATTTTATTAATTTTAAAAAAATCGAATTAAAAGCCAAAAATTAAAAAAAAAATCAAATTAAAAAAACGTATTATATTAAAATAAAATCAACATTGGTCGTATGTTAGTCTTAAATTTACGACTAATGAACAACAATTGTCGATGTTACTTAGTTGTACAGTACGACTAATAAACTACCATACGATAAATTTACGACCAAGCTCTTAGTCGTAATATTACGATTACATTACGACTAAACCCTCTACGACTCTTTTACGACTACTACACTCACCTCAATGTTACGACTAATGTGTTAGTCGTAATATGACGACTATATTACGACTACTTGGCGTAGTCGTACTTTTACGACTAATTTACAACCAAATTTGCATTACGACTAGCGAATAACGACCAATGGTGTTTCGATGTTAATTAGTCGTAAAAGGAGTATTACGACCAATTAACAACCGATCGTGTAGTCGTTATACACCTGTTTTCTTGTAGTGTGAGTAAAAATTGAATGTGTGTTGAATAATGATGTGGAAGAAAGAGAAGATGATGTGAAATGTTAAAAGATGAAGTGGAGGGTGTTGAATCTTGTAAACATTGTACATAGTCTTAGGTCCTTCATTTCTCCTGTAGTTTTTTTTAAAGAAGTCTTGTTTGGTTAAAAACATAATATCTCCATTTCATGTTAGTTATGTTTATAGAGTTTAATTCTTTTTCATTTCAAATGTCGGTTTATGTTTTCAATGCATTTATTTGATAATTTTTTTAATTTACTTTATTCTTAATTTATTAATTAATAAAATCAAATAAAATAATATATTTATTAGAAGTGAAAAAAAGTTTTAATATTTTTTTGAAAAATTAGAACGACATAGAGAATAAAATGGAATGAGTACATAGTTAGAACCCTAGTTTGGGATTTATAACAATATAACAACAATATTAAGAGGAAAAGAATTGAGCACAAGTCCCATTAGCTGAATAAGCTAGCCCTGTCTACGGTGTTAATTGTCAAGACTCATTTCACAGTAGTACGGTGCTGCTCAGCCTTGATTCGCCACGCCTGTTGCCCTACCACCGTGGTCGATTTTCCAGCCATTTATTCAGCTTGGCGATCGAGCTTTAGAAGTTAGAACAAGGATTTTTTCTAAATAACAAGAGACTTTCTTTGTCTATATCTTTTGACCTTTTCTCACAAAAGAACATAATAATATGGCTATGGTTTTTGCAAGTTAACAAAAGAACATTTTTGTTAACTTGCAATACTTTTTTAAGGTAAGCAAAAATCTAGTGGTCAATAAGGAAGCAAGAGCCTCGTGGCCATGGTTTCTCTGGTTCATTTGGAAAAAACGTAATAGGTTTCTTTTTGAGGGTGATCGGCTGTCTTCGGGACAGGTTGTCAAGAAGGCTGAAGATGAATCGAAGCAATGGTTTTTGGCGCAACAGGTGGACTCTGATTTTGAAAGAGTGGAAGGGAGAAGAGTTAGATCAACGGTGAGTGTTTGGGAACCCCCTCCACCAGGCTGGTTTAAGTGTAACTTAGGTATGGAATGGAACAAGGAGAGGAAGTTAATGGGTGTGGCTTGGGTTTTACGCAATGATAAAGGCGTGGTAAATGAACATAGTCGAAGAGCTTTCTCTAACATCAAAAATCGTGATGATGCCAAGTTACAATCTGTTTTGTAGATCCTGGAGAGTATGCAGAGCCTGCATAGAGATAGAGTGGTTTTTGCGATGGAGTTTGCTGATTTAGTCTCAGCAGTAACTAAGCCAAAAGCTTCCATGGTACTGCAATATCAAGCTTCTGAGATCAAACTCAGACTAGAAGGATTTGGAGATTGGAGTTGGATATTTGAGTCAAGAAACACAACAGGGGCGCTTCTTTGATTGCGCAAAGTGTAATTACACGAGGACTGGTTCAATCCTATGTCGCTCAGGGTCACCCCGGGTGGTTGTCTGATCTCTTTGCCTTTGAAAGAGGTGAGGCCTCTGAACAGTTTGTGTGAAGGATTTATGATTTTTTGGGCAGACTTTTCGTCTGAGTTTTTAGAAAGGGGTGGCTGGATGGTCCCTAATTTTTCAAGTTGATATTTTGTTCGCTCTGTTTGAGCTGGAAATGTTGTATTATGCTTCTATCAATATAAAGAAATTTCAGATGGAAAAAAAAATATATATATGGCTATGGTCTCTCGTCCTATCCACGTCAACAACCACACTCAGCAACTATCCAATTATCCATAACCATATTTATCCACAACAAACTTGTAACAAATAATGTCCCACCGCCCTATCATTATCCAGTTATCCAAATCCAAAACATTCAATACAATCCCATACCCAAGGCAAAACAATAATTTTCTTCTCCAATTAAAAGAAAATAGAAAGAAAATTTTACATCGAATTATGATTGAATCCAAGAATTACAGAAGAGAAAAAAAACAACTGTTTTCTTGTCTTTAAGCCTGATCAGTTTCTTGGAGTCAGTATCCATGGAGCTTCAACAATCTGTAAACACATAGACAAACATAAACTATGAAGAAGAGATGACTTAACTCTCACGAATCTCCTCGTCTCGTTCCCTCTCTCTCTAACTTTCTCCACGTAACTCTCCACTTTACCATTCGCTCTCTCCACCAACACTTCTAACAACGATCTAACCGTCTCAAACGTCACCCTCCCGGTTAAATCCACCACGTATTTCCGGTTACTCGGTACAGACAACGACGACGTTACCCGATCTATCCACGTAGGCATCGGTTTAGATCCAACGGTCAGCGTTTTAGATAATGACCGGTCTGATCCCGGTACGCTGGTTTGTCTTCTTGACGCTCTCACGAACGTTTCAACCGCACCGTTACATACCGTTACGAGAGTTTGCTTAACCTTGTCTTGGTGTTTCGGATTGGTTAAACCGGCGAATAAATCGTCGAAGACGTTGACGTCACTCGTCTTGTCGAGGTAAACCGAAACCGCAGTGCTCACGAAACGCTCAACGCAATCGCCGATTAGCTTTCTACCATCGTCGGACAGAATCGCGTCGCGCAATTTCGAATTAGAGAAGATCGAAGAGTCTCCGGAGGAGGAATAGAGCGCGACGACTAAGTTTCTAGCGAAGCTACCGACGATAACCGAAGCGAATCCCGTACCGGATTTCGTGAACAGCTTATCCATGACCCGATCTGTAAAACCCGACCCGGAATCATCGTTACCGGATCCTCTGAGCAATCCGACGGTTACGGCTTGTGTGAATCTGGTCAAAGACGAGTTGAGTTCTTCCGATTTGGCGAGTTTGGAGATCTGCTTGAAGCTGTTTGGGATTTGATCGGAATCGGATCTGAGAAACTCAGTGAGATCCTTGGTGATGACGCTAACCGCTTCGGCGGAATGAGAGGCTGCTTCGATGAGATTGAGGATGAGAGAAAAGAGCTTAAAGATTCGCTTACTTCTCTGGGAATGGTAAACCCTAAAGGCACCATAAGCAGTGCCTGCAAGTAGAACCCACTTCTTGTTTCTCCAAGCGAAATTAAAACTTGTTTTGCTTAACGCTAAATCCATATAACTAAGTACAGAAGCAAATAAGAAGAGAGAGACACTGAATCTTAAACCCTTGTGTTGCTGTCGGAAGCTTATAACACCATTTCTCTCTCAAATCAATGAAATTAAAATCATCTTTATTAAAACAGAGAGAGAAACAAGTGGTTGAAATCAAGATTCTCTGAGGAATGAGGAAGAAAGAAAAAAAGAAAAATTTCAGAATTGGATAAGAATTCGAAACATGACGAGGATGACGTCAAAGCCAATAACAGAATTTGGTGTATTATTATTGGGGTGCAGATAACTGATCTATCAAGTAGATACAAAGGTGTGCAAGTGTGCACATGTGTGTATACATGCGTGTAATACAAGAAGAAAGCAACTGTTTTTTACTGGAAGTTTCGAGCATGGGTTCTTGTTTTGAATGATGGTTGTGAATTCTTTACCAGTTTCTTCAGAAACCCCAATTAATACCCTTATCAATAAGTGCATGGTCATGCCTCATCGTGTGAATTTAATAGTGGTATATAGGAACCCATAAAATGATACTACTCCTATTTTATAAAAATGTCATTAACATTTTTTGTTATAACCAAAAATATCATTTTATAAGTTTAATGTAATTTATACTTATTTTAAATTTTGAAAAACTGCAATTGATAAAAGAAAAATTGTCAAAAATATCATTTTCCTTATATCATTTTTTAAAAATACATTAATCACTTGTACTTTTATTTTTTTAAGAGGAAAAAAAACATAATTACAACTCTTGAGTTAATTAATCTAAGAGAGTCTAGAGTTAAGGGGTGGGATATGGTGGAGGTATGGTTTAGGAAAGTAAAATTTAGGATTTTAGTTAATTTAAAAAAAATTATCTTATAAAAAAGCGATATTTTTAAAAATGTCTCTTTAACGAAAGTAAAAATGAAAAGTGTTACAACAAAAGTGGTAAACTTGAAATTTTCCCCTGATAAAATTATAAATGTATTTAATACTTTTTAAAAATGTGTGTAAAATATCAAGTGACAGAATATAATTTTTTTCCATTCATTACTGTAAAGAAAAAAGAAATTAAATTTTAAACTAAATTCTCTTTTGTTTCCTCTTATTTTATTATTATACCGTTTATCCTTTTTAGAAGTATCTTTCAAGTTGAAGAAGGTAATGGATAACAATGGCGGTGTGCTTTTAGTACCAATTAATGTCTATAGATTTTATATGTAAAGGAAGAAGAAATCATAGTTATATTAATACGAAATCTCAGCCAGACACGTGGACGGTGTGAGGTGCAAACGCCTTGGAAGAAGCGAGTCGTCGCGTCTCTTTGAAGTCAAGAATCTAATTCACCGTTCGTTAACTAGCTAACACCATTCCACGTGGCTGGTTGCATGTTCTTGGATCATGCGTCTTGTGATCAGTACTCGTTTTGTCTCCAAAAGAGTGGGAGTATTGTTCACGCCCAACATCAATTGCATTCTTTACAAATTACAGACATACTATAGAATAAACATATCTTCAAAGGAACATATGGTGTTGAAAGCAAAGCAGGATGGATAATCATGACAAAGGAACATATAGAGCGGTAGGTAGAAGAGTCCAATATCCTTTGCAAAGTGAATTACAAACCATTTTGATGGCTTTACAACATTGCTGGATATCGTAAATTAAGGGACACTAGAAAGAGAATAAAAAAAAGCAAGGGATATTCTCAACAACAAAACTCTTCATTTTAGAGCATACAATTGGATCACAGAAAACAGATGGTGGGCAGAAGTTAAGTTTACTTGGACTAAACGAGAAGCAAAGAAAGTAGATTGTATAGCAAAACATAATATTTCTACTCAGTGTACTTTCATGTTTTATTCGTAAGTACCAGTGTTCCTAGATAATCTGCTACATGCAGACTATGTAAACTCGATTTCATAGTAATATAATAAGCTGTTAAGAAAAAAGAATGAACGTATCTTCAGTATCCTAGATTGCATAGTTGATTGGCAATAAATAGAATATAAAATGAGAAATACCTTAAGATATTCCTCAAAAAAGTTTTATCACAAATATTGTCTCCAAAGAATAAAATGACCAGACTATTTTATTAAAAGGTAAATATACATTTATTTTAACTCAATTAGACTTAAGGTGAAGTTTTGGGAGTGATATTTTTTTAAATATATTAAATTTTTAAAAATGTATTTTTTAAATAGTTAAAAGAATTTTTGAATTTCAAAAGTTAAATTTTAAAAAATAAAATAAAAGTTTGAAAACAAATTGCAATTTTTTTATACAAAAAATTGAATTTGAAAACATATAATTTTGAAACTATAAATTCTTTTTTATCTTCTAAGTTATTTATTTATTTACTATTTATTATTTATTTATATTTATATATCTAGAATATAAAAGTCTTTTGTCTCTTTAGTGAAATATTTTGGTCATTTTTTTCTTTGAAATCTCTTTTGTGACAAAAACTTAGAAAGAGTTTATTTGAAAAAATTATCCACATAAAATATATAAATACTCTTAAGATTTTCATATTAACATTAGAAAACTTAAAAAATCGTCTAAACAAATTATTTTTACTAAATGAATGTACATACCAATGTAAGCTTGGAGAAAAAGACTTACATATATATAATGTTTGAGATTTCTGAAATCTCGTGTGAGTATGTATATGGAGTGATGTTGCATAAGAAACTGGCGCCTGGAAAATTCGTCTGTCATTGATTCCAGACATCTATGTAGAGAAAGAACTATCAAGATGAGTTTGTTTCGGTGAAAATATAATCCTAACAGTTGCTCCTAACATTCATATTTTTTTTATGAACCATACTAACCGAAGAGAAAAAAGATAACTAAGGCTAACAAACAAAGGAAAAAAGTGTTAACAAGTATCGAATCAAGAAGTAACTAAAACATAAAAAACGGTTTATGCACTATGCAATTTGTGGCCAACTTTGATCACAACTCAATGTTTCATACAAAAATCAGGGTTTTTTTTGTTTATGATTCACCAATGTTTTTCTCAAACAAAAATTCACTAATTAGACTTTTTGGTAAGCTTCTCAAGGTCCTGCTTCTCAAGTTGCTTTTTCAACTGCTTCTCAAGTTTTTTTCTTCAGCTGCTTCTCAAGGGGCTTATCAAGTTGTTCTCAAGCTTCTTATCAAGTTGCTTCTTGAGCTAGTTTTCATGTCATTCTTGGATATTAATATATGTTTTGCTGGTGCTTTGTTCTATCTTATCTATAGTGTGCCTAGGAACCTCTGTCTCATCTTTTGTGGTTTGATCTTATTTAGACTGCTATTTTAGAGTTTTTAATCTACTTTTATGGATATTGGTATGTATTTAAACATATACTAGGGGGCTCAATATTTTATTTTTAAGAGTTTGAAATGATATTTGTTTTTAAATTGAAAGAGTTTATTGACTTTTTTAAATCATTATTCTCGTGATATTTTTGTATATAGAATCTGAAAATATTGATTGTCTAAGTCGTTACAATTGACTAAATTGCATAATACCATAATTGTGATATTTGGTGACATTTTTTTTTGTTTAGACGATGTAACTATTTTATTTCTTTTGTGTCATTCAGTATTATGTCTACTCTTATATGTTTCAGTTTGTTGTGTATGGTATCATCCATCATGACTTTACGACTATTTATTTGAATTTCTATTATTGCAATCATATAATGATAGTATTTTAATTTGAAATCATCTGTTTTAAAAAAAAAAACTTGTCATAAGTAATTGGATATAGTAATCTTATATATCTTTCTTAAATTCTGAAAATAACTTTTCATCTATTTATATTAGTACCAGGTACTATAATTGCTTTCCATTTTGCTAAAGTTAATATCATTGTTATGTTGTCATGTAATTATTGTTTTTTTTATTCTAATAAGTTGTTAACTAACATGGTAATCTATTTACTCTAACCTTATGAAGCGCCTTTTTGATACATTTTCATCATTAGTCCACTTATGTTTTGCTTAGTTCCATCTAAACGTGTCTAAGTATATTCACTAATCTCAAACTTTCTCTTTTATAATATTATTATGCCTTATAGGAAATGCTATTTTCATACAAACCCTTTATTGTTGTTGTAGAGATGTTGTATTCATATATCAGTGTTGTTGTTTTGAAAATATTCTCCTATGCCTCGAATATAATTAACTTTCAAGTTTCTAATCGAGAGACATCCTGTTATTAAGTCTGTTGTATTTGTACAATTATTTTAGTGGATAAATCGTCAATGAAGTGTAGGTTGACAGAGATGGTAGTTTAGTGCGGACTTTGCTAGAATCAATGTTGATTCCATAACTCTAAAGACGCTTATTCAAGAAAATAGTGATACATGTGAAATAATGCGCATTCTTTAGTGTGTTTTCAAAGGTGCATGAAATGGTGTTACAATGTCGTTTTTTTATCAGTGTTTGTCAATGCCTTAGTGATAGTAATATGCATATTAGTTTCATTATTTAAATTATTAGATCATGTTACCTTTTTAGTTAATAATAAATAAAAAATGTTTTAATTATGTATAGACATTGGTTGTACTTTGCCATCATTTTTTATTTTTATAAACTTTATCTTGTGACCATAAAGGAGGCATACATGTAAGATTTTCTTTTGTGGTTTGGGTACAAAATGTAAAAATAATATCACAAAGAGATTTTTCTTTTTTGTGTTCTTATGATTTTTTTCTATTTATCCTTGATGTCTACATTTAATTTTTTTACTAAATTATATTTTTTTATTTGTTAGATCTTATTATTTTTAATTTTCAAACTGATTTGCAAAATTTTTTGTTTTTATTATATTAATCCTTGTTGTGACTTTATCATTTCCTTTGATTTCTTTTAATTTATCTAAGTTTAAATTTGGTGACAAAAAAAAAGAAAAACATTCCATAAGATTTATGCTTTTTCGCTGCCATATATTTGATGAAATGTGAAATATATATATTTTTAATTCTTATGATTTTTCTCTATTCATTCTTCAAATTTTATATTTTTCCATTATGTTATGTAATTTTCTCTAAATTATTATTTATTGACTAAAATTTTAAACAAACTCAAGTTACACTATTTATTTTAATTAATTTCTTTTTCTTTTTAATGTTTGGTTACATGATTCTTTATAAATCTAGATTTTGATTATATATTGATTTTTGGTATGATTTCCATCATTTATTTTTTATAAGATTAAATTTGGTGGTCAAAAAGAGGAAAAAATAATTCATGAGACTAATTTATATATATATATATATATATATATATATATATTGAGATGAATTTGATGAAATGCGTAAAAGTAATAGCGAAAAAAGAGTTTTCTCATTTTTTGTTCTTATGAACTTGTTGCTATTACTTTTTTTTGAAGCTTAAGTTTCAGATTATATTACGTAGTTCACTAAATTATTATAAATTAACAAAAAGGTTGGTGTTGACAATTTAGTTGGACTAAAAATAAATATTTATAGATCATTATATGTTTTGTTAATTGATCGGGTTAAGATGTTAAAAACTGAAAATTTTAGGACAGTCAAATAATTTAAAAAAATTATGCTTATGTGTCAAATATTTTTAATACATCTTGATGAGGCGACTTAAGGAGAAGAGACATTGTTCTCCTATATATATATATTGTTCAAATCAATGTATTTTACCTTTTTTGTGTGGTACGTTATGTTTGTTTATATTATGAAAGTGTTGTCTCTTTGCAATGAATGTGACATTAAAAACTTCAAAACCAAGTCATCTTACATTGAAAATTATTGTTTTACATAACTAGAAAAACACAAAGACAACAATGGAAACATGAAAAAATCATAATATGCCACTTAAACACAACAATCTCAACCTTTTTCTTCATAAAACATGGACCCTTTATTTACATAACTTTATTATCTCTATCAATACCATACACCTAACAGAGTATAACTAGCACTATTATTTCTTTATGCTATTTTTGGCTTATGCCAACACTTGTTCCACCCTATCAAATAGCTCTTTTTTCCACTTTCATTTTCACTATATCACCCAACAAAATATTTGTTCTTCCCATCTCTCTCAACTCTTGCTCATGCTTCACCATTTTTGAATTCCAGTGTTACAGCCCCATTTAGCAGAGCCTCATCAATCCATTTCAAAATATGATTATCATTCACAATTTACATCATAAATTCCAACAGACAACATCAATCACTTAGGTTATTAACATCAACCACAACACATACAAGTTAAAATCACTTAAGTGTTACATCAGTGAACTCTCCTTCTTTGATGCATCTTGAGCACAACGAAAGTATTGCCAACATGGTTCTGATTGGATTTTGACATCAAAGTGAAAATTCAGTCCCACACCAACATATCTTCGGAGTCCTCATCATCATTCCACCTCTGCGATGAGAATCATTTCCTCCAGTCGATGCTTTAGATGCATTCCTTGAAGCCCATCTCATTTTGATTCCTCAATTCTTCAAACACGGATAAAGGGGTTTTAGGGTTCTTAGTTTTCAATTAGTTTGGATGGGGATTTTAGATATGTCAGTTTTATTAAGAAATTTAATGTTGGGTTGGTTTTCCGTCTGATCGGTTTTATGTCTACTTGGTTTTTTATCAGGTCAGGATTTCTGTTTCGTATCGAATTTTGAAGATTTCGAAGTAGAATTACTAAACTGTGAAAAACCAACATTTGTGGAGAAATAGGATCCGAATTTTTTTCCAAAAGAGATATAGAATGGGATGATACTATACGATAGTTCTCGTGGGAAAATAGCTCGTTGACCCAATTTATTTTTTGATAGTTTAAAAAAAATATTTTCTTATTGATTTCATGATATACTTCTTATTTAGATTTATCTCTTCCTTTCAAGTTTTATGTATATATTCATAATAATTAGTATTCTGTATTAATCTTATTTTTTTATTTATATCCAAATTTAGAGATGCACAGTAAATATATATTTTTTCGAGTATTTCAAAGTTTTAAAGCTTTAAAAAAAATTCGAGTCATCTCTTTTTTTCTCTATCTCATACGCCGCCACTATTGAGAGCCATTTTCGTGGAGTTCTCAGTCCCAAACTCCAAACCCTAATACTTATTCCGCCGTTAATAATTTAAAAAAAAATATATCTATTCTGGATCAAGATCTTGTCATCCCTGCCTCCTTCTTGATACTCTCCTAAAGGCCAAGGTGAGGAATTGATTGCTTATTTTCCATATTTTGGTTTATAATTCTTTTCATTAGTTTATTTAGTCTTGCTTCCTAGATCTTGATTGTTGATTGTTGTAACCATATCAAAATAACCTAAATTAAGTTGATATGACTTTAAACCAAATTTGCTTGATTTAATGTTTAAATTAATAATTGATGCTCAATGATTCAGACCAAGGAACTTAATATGCATATTTAAAGGAATAATATAAATTGGTATGGTCTTGAGTATGCATGTTTTCGTGGTAGTGTGTATCCTATATGGATTACAGTCCAGGGGTAAGGAAGTATATGCCATGTGCATAAGGGAGGGAGACTTATTTTTTAAGTATTTAGGGGTGTGAAAAGTATCTGGCTAGATTTACCCAAACCCCAAATTCATGTTAGGCTGACAAGCCTAGGGTGCCGTTGAAGATCTTAGGATTCTGTATTGTGGATCTGCTTATGGTTGTAAGATAGGTCGCTAGTGAAGCTGGTTATGCATAGTGTTAGCGGATGGTGTTTTCTTTGCTCATTGTGTAAGTACAAAGGTATTATGTTTACTATTTTTTTTAAATCTAACCTTGAAAAACATGATTAAGGGATCGTGCAAGGGAAATTTGTGAGTCTATAAGACTCATCTTGAGTAGTTTAAATCTTTATCTTTTTGAGTGGTTAAAACTCAGTCTAAATGGCTACCTAACATTATGGTTCTTCCAATAAGTAAGAATCAGCGTTATAATTGTAGCTCGCATGTTAAACACATATAGAGACAATTAGACTAATAAAAACTTCAAATCAAAAACTGCCATCAAAACACATGTTGAATACCAAAAAATGATGTTGTCTAAAGTTTCTTCTCACATGTCACATAATAATTTTTTAAGACTCTACCATACATAATTTTAACTATATAATGATAGTATATATTCATGTCACATCTTCTTTATCTTATGATATCTCATATTTTAAATTCATCTATCATGTGATTTTATTGTCTTTTGACGATTGTTCGCTGTTTTGTTTGTGTTTTGCCCATATTTTTATCAAATACTTTTTTGGTTAATATCTAATACATTTGTTATTAGCTTATAACTTAACTTCTATATTGTATATATTCAAATTAACATAAATGATGAAGATATTCACACAATCAAAAATATAATTCTTCTAATAAATTTTTATAATTATAGTTTTGTCCATTTGCGTATGTATGAAATTGAAAAAAGAATTTTTCTGATATACTTATTATTTTTGTATAAAATATTTAATAGCTTTTCAGATGTTTTTTAACTCCTAAAATGCTTAGGCACTGTAATGCACTACATATTTTTACTTGTTCATGAGAATTAGAATCCTTTGACTTTGTTTCAGATTTTCTCCTCTTCAAATCTTACATATTTATATTTATACTTACGGTCTAGTATTATTCAAAACCCTTACTTTCCATCTTAAATTTGTTTTATGTTTTATTGTTAATTTATTTATCAAAACAAAAGGCAAATACAAACTTTTGGTCTAAAACATGAAACCAAAAGATGTTGAATAATCCGAAAACAAAGCATAAAACATGAGTCATTCCCAAATCCGAGCTTCTTCTTCTTAAGCCTCACTCCCCCCTCCCTGCCACATCGAGATAAGTCGATCGGCTATGTATGTATTTATAAATCAGGCATTGCAAGAAACATAGTAAATTCAGTGGATTGTGATGGCGACATCCACTCCCCTCACTCCATATCATGTACCTAGTGATTAGAACACTATTTATACTAGGTGAACGTCTAAATTCATGAGTCTGCTGCGCTTGAGATGAGAGTCCAATCCGATATAATATCTTGATTTCTAATATATGGCAGTGCATGTGGAGAGGTTTAAAAGAATTGATTTAGATACTTATGTCGTTTATGTGTATATATTATTTGTCCAGAATAATATCTAGAATCATAGAGGTGCTGCAATGAAGTAGTTCAATGATGGGTGATATATCGGCAACAATTTTCTTATAGAGTGTGAGTAAAGACAAAACACATGAAAATGCCTTGCGGTGATTGCATAATCAATAAACAAGTCTTTTGAGCGTAAAAAAATAATACACATGCCATCAGACAGGGGTGGGGCTCAAGCTGAGAGAGTGAGATGAGATTCACTAACAGCGTCATTTGGGTGTTACATCTAGATTAATACAAGAGTCAAATAATAACAGTAGCATGTACCAAACTGTGTAGGAGAATGGACATACAGAGTACAAGTGATCATATTTTCATTTGCTCTTCACATATAAAGCATACTTGTGACTGCTCCATTGCCACATTTGATTTCACATAATAATACATTTCGACAAGTAATGCAAGCTTGTCGTGAAATTGGTTGGGGAAACCCATATATTGTGCCAAGCTGATTCTTGCCTTGTCAACTAGTATGATCCTAGGTTTGAACGGAAGTGAATTTTTGTCATATTTTCCTACCTTTGCAACCAAAGAGGACGGTCCTGCCCTGAACCTGGAATGGGTTTTAGAGCATGTTGGATTTATATGATCACCTCATGTGCAAGCTGGCCACAGGAACAACGTAATTTCAATACATTCTCGTCAATAGCATTTGCAACTTTGGCCTCTCTACCAATGCCAGCAGTCTTATTCCCAATTCAGAGAGTGTTTGAATCAGATATTTAGATCTGCACTACCCAAAGAGAATATGGTTGTGCTAGTATCCTCTATATCAACTTCAGAAAGAAAACAATGGATGTGTCATGCATCATACATATTCCTAAATCTTCCTCCTTAATGATACATAGATCCTCCTACATTACCTTTCTTTGGTAAAAGTGTGAGGAAATCCTAATTAACAAAAAGCTGCCCACATTCATTTGATATTATCCAAGCATCTCTTTTTCATTCCAAAGACTGAACACCAAAATTGGTGCTAGCACAAACCGATTGACTAATCTATATAAGTCTGCATAGGATAAAGATTTATTAGCACAAGTGAGAAACTTTGTGTAAATAAGTGGTTCATATTCCAACCAAGCCATGCTTTTGTTGTCAAATGCAGCCCTAAATATATGATGGGGAGTTGATCTACTAGAGTTCATAACCTTTGTTATTGCTCTAAGAGATGCAGTTGAACCATCTATGATGATGATCAAATCAATTAGGATAATAACAAAACCTACCTTCTCTTACAGTTTTGTTTAACCGATGTCTCATGATAAGTTTTCTTGGTGACACGTGGACTGCCCTAAATCATTTATATATTATTCATGTTGTATTGAAACTCTCGATTTGGGAGCTTTATATTCTCACACACTCCCTCAAGATAATGATCCTTATAACCTTTAATCTCGAAAATATACCAGCTTCGAATTCCATTTAAGTCAAATTGATTTTAGTTCGCTTGGGTAGCTTGTGTTCAAACTTTGCTATCATGTTAAGTTTCATGAGTTTACAACTTAAAACTAATTGATATGATAACTGGACTGGCCGAAGTTCAATATATATTACTCATGTTTTATCAAAATCTCGATGTGTGAGCTTTGTATCCTCACACGCCTCCTCGAGATAATGATATGTATAACCACTATTATCGAAATATCCCAATTTAGAATTTGGTTCACTGGAACATACCTTGTTTTATTATATGTCTCAGCCTTTCGCTATGGGGATGGGGGCAACCTAAGCTTGGGATAAAAAAAAAAGCTTTAGGACAACTTTTTTGTACACTCAGTCATCGGTCTTGATTGCATGGTAATGGTTATGGCGGAATACAGTGTTTGAGAGTAAGCGAGGTCTGCTTTCTTTTGTTGACGAAATGTCAAATTAATTTTAGTTCAGTTGGGCAGTGTATTCTGTCATAACGTTAACAAGGATTCCATGGAAAGGGAGCACCCTTTGTTTAAAACCCTTGAGCTGGTGAAAAGATTAAGCTCTCAATTGATACTAACTGAGAAATCGACACTGGAGATAAAGCCCTTAATTATCCAATTTATGTAAAGATCTCTGGAAATTTCATTGCATTCAGAATTTTCAGAGTGTCATTGCACCGTAACAAAAAAATTAGTCATATCTAGGTTAAAAGTGCGAGGAGGAGAAATAGATTATTTTATTTTTTTTGGTCAAAGATAGTTTCAGTTAAAATAAACTTCAACAAGCTTGTTGAAAAAAAAAAAAAAACTTCAACAAGCTTAATAGCTAGTAAGACATTTTTCTCAAAGTCTTTGTTTCGGTTTCTTAACTTTCGACATTAGTGTTTTCAACATGGTTGCAAGAATCTTCAACATGATCTTATAGATTGTGTTACAGCACACAACTGGGAGATAATCTTTCATATTTTGCGCATCCACTGTCTTGGAGACCCAAGGTTAAAGCGTTACATTAACCCTATAAGGCATAAATCTTACGTTAACTCCATACGGCATAAATCCATCATAAAAGTATGATTGCATCGCTCTGCAACGGACCAAGTAGCAACTAATGTCAAGTTTTGTTTCTTTTTGGTTTGTTTTGTGAGTGTGGTTTCGTAATCTCTGACATTTTCTGTTGAATATCTAAGTCATTAATGCAATTAAAGAACTTGGATCCTCTTAGTCATCCCTTCTACACCTCACTTTCAAGTTTCTAAAGTATTTTTTGTTGTTGTTGTTGTGATGGTTGACAGAGAAAAAGGAGTTGAGAATGGGAGCCCCAAAGCATAAGTGGACACCGGAAGAAGAAGAAGCTCTCATGGCTGGAGTACTCAAACATGGAATTGGGAAATGGCGTTACATACTCGCAGACTCTGAGTTTTCCTCTGTTTTGCACTCTCGCTCAAATGTGGATCTCAAGGTATATAAGAAAAAAAAAGAACGTTAAAGAGATAGACAAGGCTAATAGAAACTTACATTGTCTTTTGGTTGGAAACACTTGGAAGGACAAATGGAGAAACATAAGTGTAGCAGCTACTTGTGGATCTAGGAAGAAGGCTAAGCTGGATGATGATAACACCAAAGCTCTTACCATTTTGGCTCTGACTAATGGTGATGATGGAGGACAACAGATTGTTCCAGCATCAGCTCCTCTTGCACTTTCATATGGATCACCACAAGATCTCTTTACAAGGTTTTGACTTCTTCTTGTATGAGATATCTGTATCAAAGCTGTGAATGTTTACATATTCGGAAGAGTCTAAGATTATGAAAGCTTAGAGGCTTACTTTACTTTAGTCTAAGCTTCTTGAAAATAGTTCTGAGCTCAAATATGTTTTCTTGCAGTGTGGATATGATGATCTTGGAGGCTATTACTAACTTTGAGGGACCGCTGGGTCCTGACAGAATGTCAATCTTGCTATATGCAGAGGTACTCTCAAGCATTCTTTCTATCTTTATTCGTATCAAGGACTTAGTGTGGGTGTAACTTTTTTAGGCCAATGCCAATATGCAACTGGACATGGAACCGCTTGTGACTTGCAGACTTGAGCATTTGATCAATATTGAAACAATAGTTAAGGTAAGAAAGAGACACTTTGATTAAAAATAATATAAACTTTTCTCATAACTTAGTTAATAGTTGTTTTCTGCTTGTCTCTCAGGTACAGCGCAGATACAGTATTTCTCCGGGCTATGCAGTTGCAAAAGCATTGGCAGAAGCAGAGTTAGCAATCGCAGAAGCTGAAGTTGCGGCAAGAGAGGCAGAACACGCCGAAGCTAAGGCTGAAGCTGCCCGTATCTTTGCACAAGCGGCAATGAAAGCTGTGAAAACATATAATGCAACTCGGTAAGAGATATTGTGATGTTGTTTCTGTGCAGATAGGGAAGACAGATCATGTCATGTCTGAACCTTGCATCTAAAAACTGCAGCTTGCAAAAACCCTTCTCCCATTGTTCTGTTTATCTGTTGTAGTAACTTTACCTTCAGGTTTCTCATGACCTATTTAGAAACTGGTTTGAGAAGAAATAATTAAAGCTTTCGATCATCATACACATAGCATGTGTTCCTCTTTCCTTTGAGTTTTGACCGTCGATTCTTTTAGGAAGTTTATAAAAAGTCGAGTTGTTTGTGTTTCCAAAATTGCAAAATGCTTTAGAATAGAATACAATCCACATCTAATATACAGAGACAAGACTGGACCAGCAGCAGAGACAAGAAAATAGAGACAAACTCTTGTTTCACACAAAAAAAATCGTCTTCAACCATCATCATTGTCAAGCAGGCACACAATACAAGAAGACTAAGAAGAGAGAATGTGTGTTCTTGGTGAAGTTTAGTTCTTTGATTTTGAATGTTTTACCAGCCAATCAATGACCTGATCAATGTTGGTAGAGTTCTTGCAAGATATCATGAAACAGCAAACTTCTCTATCTGTAAGCGACTGAAGCTCCCTGCAATCACAATGGAATATATAAACATGATCAGATCGAGATAGAACTATGTGCTGTTTTTAGATGAAGAAACAAGGCATACATTTCGTGGGTTAAAGCTTCTTTAGACAGAGCTCCAGGTTTGTCGATCTTGTTCCCAAGAACAAGAAGAGGGATACCGTTAAGCGAAGACTTGCTCAACAAATCATGGAGTTCACTTTTGGAGACGCTTAGATTGTCAGGATCAGCAGCATCAACTACATACCTGCCGGAAAAAGAACTCTAGCATGAACCAAAAAACTGTGGGAGATATTAAAGAAAATAGACACCTGAGGATAAAGATCCTCCTTACACAATGGCAGAAACAGCACGGCAGTAACGTTCCCACATGCTGCGGAACCTTGGTTGACCACCAAGATCCCATAGCTTGATAGTAACATTTCCTTTTGTCACCTTCCTCATGTTAAAACCCACCTGAACAAAAGAAGATAAAAAAAATTAAGTTAGTCCGGAGTTGATGTCTTTCTTAAGGATGAACTATGAAAGAGATAAAGATGTAAAGCTTACCGTAGGAATCATGTCTTCACTATATCCACCAGTCTAAACAAGAGAAAAAAAATATCAGATCCCAAATCCCCATCAAACTGAATGTTTCAAGTGAAATGGGATGGTGAGGAAGAAATATACTTACAGCAACAACATTGACAAGAGAAGTCTTTCCAGCATTTTGAAGCCCTATCAAAGAAAGTTCCATCTCTTGCTTGAAGAAGAGGCTGCAAAAAGCATTTTTTTAACCCAAACAAACAAAGTGAATCAGTCTACTTCCAGCAATGTTTTAAATTCATACAAAAACATGTTCGATACTATCTGCCTCGAAGCAAAAAAAAAAAGAACACATTTTTACAACTAAAAAGATTGAAATTACACAGACATGAACATAACACCTTCATGAAAGATGCTGCCTTTCATGTCCTAAAAACCAAATCGATCAGTCACATGATTCTGTCTCAAACATTGTTATAAACTGGCAATCCTTAATCCAAGATAGATTCTCGTTGGTTGTCACCGCAGAAAGAAGCAAACGAATAGCATAAATCCCTAATCAAAATCCAAACAGTTGGTATTGAAATCGAGTTCTAACCTACGAAGCCAATTGAGAAAAGCTTCCCACAAACCCATTGAATGATTCACTGAGAAAGCTCCGGCAGAGATCCGCCTGCGAAATTATCTCTTTTCACCGGATCTCTTTCTGAGAGAAGCTTCTTCTTCTAATGATTGATGTCTCCAGAGATAGAGAGAGACGGCCAACTAAAAAGAGTCAAAGCCCACGAAATCTTGACCGTTCAAAATTTTAATTATGGTCCTTTGTAATCAACGGTTCAGATCTTGTAGGCGTTTCATTTCTCGGGTTTTTGGTCGGTAGACCGAACATTGTGGATAGCTATATTAAAAACAATATTTTAATTTTGGATTGGCCAATCAGGGTAGAGATAAGGTGACAGATAAACCCAAAGTTGGGAAGAAGAATATATAAACCACTCGCGATAAAGTTTGCGCGTGCAGAACACGTACGTCCACTATTTTCTTGGCCGGTGCCGCCAAAGGAGCTTGCGGTGCCGGTAATACTGGAGACCGGGGGGAAGTGCATCACATGTGTCGTTTACCATAATCGTGGTTGTTGGAGATGGGCTTAGCACGGGCCCATTAAGAGCTAAGCCCAAAATCAAGCCTGGTCCGTTAAGCAACAAATGATGATTTCGCTAGAAGACAAAAGACGTTTTACTATAAATAGAGAATGTCACATCCCTTGAGAGGACAGTCAGAAACATACAAAAACGTATAAGAAATTGAGAGCACCGCCTCTTCAATCACCACCAAAGTCTTAGACGACTTCGGCCACCGGACGAGCTCGTCCCAGACATCAGAGACCAAAATTTAGAGAGATACTTGTTTAGACAATTTTTTTTTTTAGGCAAGAGCATCCGCAATAAAAACACATTACAACAATAAATAATCATTAAAGAAGAGATTAAGGAAGTTTGAGATTTCTTGTCCATTCAAAAAAATCACCAAATAAAAGGTTAAAGCAGCGGTTGTGCTTGACATCACATGACCCCCAACACAAAATAATTATATGACCATTTTGCAACAAACTAATAGAAATTAAAAATATATTCTTATCTTAAGTTGTTGGTATCAAACATCAGACCTTTAAGCCTACCAAATGCTCTTGTATCCAACTGATCTAGAGAAGATTTTATCAAATTATGGCCCTTTAAGTACTTAATTTAATCTGAGGCCCAAGCACATGATTTACTTGCTTCTATTCAGCACGACCCTGGTTAAAGGAGAGAAGATTAATTGGTGAAATTGCATCCAAGCATTGATCAAAGTTTGTTTCTATCTTCTTTAATAATGTGTTAG
>CAJHQP010002961.1:0-75318 GCA_905132765.1 Moricandia arvensis | reverse complement strand
GGTTGTTGAGTTTGCAATGATCCGTGACCACGAAGAAGGCAGAAAATGGTGGAGCAGAGGTAAGGAAAGGCAAGAAGAGGACTCTTTTCAAGTAACTGCGTCGAAGAAAAGCTTCACAGATGAACACAGTCATGTGATCATCTTAATATCTGACTATCTATAAGTACCGATCATAATGCAAGCTTGTAAGGTTTTCTTGTTTGACAATTGTTTCTGGATGTCAGACAAAACAGCAGAGACATGAATCAAAACCCCTTCTTCCTTAAACATAAAACATCCATGTTTAAGACAAAACACATCTTCAAACACACACAAAAGAATGAATACAAATCTTAGTTGTTTTTAGTTGACTTTCTATCTTTGCACAACATGTGCCATTCTTGGAGAACTGCTGCCTGGAGTGCCATGTGCTCTGTTTCTTCTGCTGTAAGCTTAGATAGTGTTCCTTTTTCCTTTTCTTTCTTCTTCTTCTTCTCCTCTTCTTTCTCTTTTTCCTTCTTCTCTTTTTCTTCATCATCTTCTTCTTCATCGTCATCTTCTTCGCTTTCGTTTTCTTCCTGGGTCTTTGGAGTCTTCTTCGGCTGAGCTGCCTTTAACAAAGCTATTCTCTCCATTGAGACTTTCAGTTTCTCAGCTGCTGTTGCTTTCACTTCATCCTCTGGCATATACTCAACTCCTCCGTCCGTTAGATCATCGCACCAACCCTGCACATCCGACTCTATTTGCTTTGTGATTGATGCTTCTGATGCTCTCACCACAAACTTGCACATCATGGTCGTCGTCTCGTCACCCAGATCCACGTTCCTGCTCACTTCACTTGCCCCAAATATCATCATCCCCACAAAACCTCCATGCCACGTTTTTGCAGCGTAACAAAGCTGTAATGACAACAAGAAGTTAAAATCTTTCTCAGACCAAGAAAGTTTTAGGCATTGAAAAACTACTTCACCTGGAATCCCGCAACTGTGCGTATAATGTGGGAACAAACTCTGTGGAATGGCTTGGAGGATAATGAGTTGAGTCCGCTTAAAAATGGTGAAGCACCATACTGTTGTGCAGCTGTCGCCATGAAGCCGCTTCCTTCATACGTATACGTGCCAGTGTACTCTGCAACAGCTGGCAAGCTAGGCCACAAACGAAAGAACTCCACTGGTGAGATTTTATGCGGGAGAAGAAGCTCAGTCAATGGGATCTTGTAAGGCTGGCATCTTAAGATCACAGGCTCTCCGAGTTCTGCTCTTGAGCCTCTCTTCTGCTTCATCACCTGTGGGTCCTCATCTATGTAGTCACCGTCATAATCTCCCCTAGCGCCACGGAATGGGTAGTAGAGGACTTGCACCCAGAAACCACATCTTTCAAATTGGGAGACACCCACTGTGACACTGCATTGTACAGGATCCTACAAGAGTAAAGCATATAGTGGTTTATAATTATACAGCTAACAGATATGAAACTGATCAACTTGTATATAGACACTGAACTCTGAAGACTAAAATGCAACCTGTGAGACAAGATTACGCAACTGCCGCACTGCTTGAGGAGAGCCATCCATGAAATATAGGGCACCGGATAATCCAACCCGTATATCCACACGATTCAGCTCAAGCTCTGTCAAATTAATTATCTGAACACAAAATATAAGAGAGGTGTTGGGACGTCTAACTTTACCAACTTATTTGTATTCAAGTAATATACAGGATGATATATTGAATATATACCAACCTTCAAGTGCAACGTGACTCTTCCATCATTTGTATCTGCTAAATGGTAAGCTTCTATATAGCAAGGATCACTGCTTCCAGTCAAAGGATATGCTGTGGGAGGAACCTTGATTGAAGTCGAGTTGGCCCCTTTCGCAAGGAAGAGAGTTAATTCACTGGGCTTTGGCCTCCAAAGCTCTAGAATGGCCTTGTGTATTAATCCTTCTAATTTTCTGTCTTGGGCAGCTGATGGTTCATAAAACTGGACGGTAAGCTTATGGTGGCTGAAAGGGTAATCTCCTCTTGTCTCACTAACTCCAGCCCACCTAGAAAACAATAGGGTGCTTGAGATTCAATCCAGTAAAAGTCAAATAATGAAAAGATTACAAACCAAGCAAAGAAGAAAGCTCACTTTCTTTCAGGAATATTTGAAGCATCTTTGATCCTCTGCAATATTAAACGGGTTTGATGTTTGCTAACTGTATCTGCAGCAGCATGGTTCCTATACTCTTCAAGCTCTTTGGTTATTAATTGGCCAGCTCTTGCATGACGTGAGCCCATCCTCTGGGCACATAATAAGACTGCCTGAACATCTTGTAGCCTGTTTGATGTAGTTGCAGCGGCATCCAAGTTGAATAGAACCTTATGCATATTTGCTATGATAATATTTAAAGGATCATCAGGGTCATCAGCCAAAAGTGGATCCAGACCTTCTAGGTCAATATGTTCTGCAATCGTCCATATAAGACGCCCAAGGATTCTTGGTGTGTTTACCTGCCAAATTGAGATCAAAATTTATAAATATAGATGAAAGTTGCTAAGTTCAACTTCTAACTCTAAGTTGAGGCTTAATTACCTCTTGGAGATCCTTAACAAGCTCACGTTGTAAGTTCTGTAATCGCGTCTCATTTAACATTTGATCCTGCGAAGCACCGTCTTTAAGCCTCTTCACTCCTCCTCGGGTATCATAGATATGGCAGAGCCTAACAAGCAATTTCAAATAGCAATCAATTGCGTACGTCCTGCCATCACAATCCCATTTGACACACGGCCTGCAAACTTCCACAACCTCAAGAGCTGGTTCTGTCCAGTTCAAAGCACCATAACCAGTACCATAAGCTAGTGCCCCAATCACTCTGCTCTCCATACCGGAGAATTTTTGTTCAGGGAGAGGTAGAGATAACTGGAAGCAACTTTCCACAAGCATTGCCACTAGCTCTTCCCGAAACAGGCTTTTACTGGTAACACTATTGAGATCATCCTTTATCCTTGCATCCTCAAAGAGAGAAATAATATCTGTCCCAGGTAAGGGCTTCTGACCTCTTCTGGCACTTTCTCTAGCAAAAAGGTGAACACATAGAGCTGTCCGACAGATACAGGCCAAAGCGTGCATCCTGTCTGATTCTGCTCTCAAGTTCCTCACCATAAGCAGTAATCTTCTAAACAGAGAGACCTGTCCCAAAAGGAATGGTTCAGAAATTAAGAAGCCATAGATTCAAGCCATGAAAGGAAACTACATACCTGCATGTGGAGATCAAGCAAGTGCAGGTTGGTGACGACGGCCCTAACAATACTCTCTCTAGCAGAAGAAAACTCTTGACGATCCCATAGTGTTAAAATAGCAATAATAGACTGTGAAGCCCACTCTGGCTTACCTCCAGCAACATCTGCCAAGTACAGCATATTAATCCCAACTTCAAAAATCAAAGCAGGGTCCAAAGAGGAAGCCAAGAAAGGAGCCAAATGAGTAACCAAATCCGAAACTCCAACCAACTTCTCAGCATTGGAATCCACCACAACCGCCACCGCATTAGCACCAGAGGCAGTAGTAGCCTTGGAAAGCTGTCTGATCACTTCCACACTACCCGAAGCAACAGCCTTGACAGCAAAGACAAGAGGGAAAACAGTGGAACGAAAAGTCTCAACAGGAAGAACCAAAGACCTAGCCATCAACGCGCTTCTCTTCTTCCACACAATGTCTACCATTGAAGACACCCACTTGGATCTAATCGCGAGTGAATTCTCGCTATCCACGAGCTTATCCCCAGCAAGACGGCTCATCCTCTTGGAATCAAACTCCTGAAACAATCTCCCTACAGATTCAAATGCAACTTTGGAAACGGCGTCGGATTTGTCAATCATATTCTGCCCGATCCGCCCCCACCAGGTGGAGACTTTGTCAAGTAGACTCACATTGTTCTCACACAAAGTAACAAGATCGTCTCTCGCGAGAATGCATCCCAGCGTCTCGGTGATTGAGAAACGGAGGTTATCGGAAGGTGAATCGAAGCATGAAGCGATCTCGGCGCTGCAATCGGAGATGAGTTTTGGCAACGCAAAAGATGGAAGAGCGGCGAGGATTGAGACGGCGGCGGCGGTGACGTCGGGATCAGGGAAATGGAGATCGGTTTTGACGCCGGAGCAAACCGTGTCCCAGAGATCCGGAGTGAGACGTGTGGATCTGATGAGATCGAATGCAAGCTTCTTGCAAACGGCTGATGCTGGAGACGCGACGATCTCCTCCACTGCTGACTTGGCGATCACCGATATGTCTCTCCCGGCGGCGGATTGTTGGAGAGCTTGGAGAAGAGCTGAGGATTGGCGAAGGGCGTCATTTGAACGGAGATCGGCCTGGATCTGAGCGAAAAGTATGTCCATGAATTGAGGCGAAATGGAGATCCGGGAAGAGGAATCCGATCTAGGGAGCTTAGCTGTATCTGGGATTCGACATGGAAGAAGTCCATGTGAGGAGAAACAGTAAAAGCTTTCTGACGGTAGTGATGGATGGTGTGATTTGGGCTATTGAGGCCCAATAATGTGAATAACCCAAGCCCACCAATTGCAATACTTGTGATTTGCGTTCTCTGTCCTGTCTTCTACGGAGATGATCAAAAGTGTAGGGAAGCTTTTTTGGATCAAAGTGTAGGGCAGCTTTGCTATTCTTTTTCTCGATCGAATTACAAAAAGTAGAAATACAAATATTTATAATGTTTTATTTTTATGTATGATAAAAAAGACTTCTGGTGTATTTGATTGTTTTAAAAAAAAATTGACTCAAAATTTTAAGTCAAACACAAAAAATGAAATTGTCTAAACTATAATTTGTTTTGTATCACTTTTCATATATATATATATATATATATATATATATATATATATATATATAGTTAATTAATCTAGATTTAAGGTTTAGATTTGAGGGAGAAACTGTTTTTTAGGGTGGAGTTAGGATTTCAAAAAAATAGAAAAAAATATTAAAAGATGAAAATAAAATCTTAAATTATTTCAAAAAATAATTTACTAATTTCAAAAAGAAAATTTGAAAAAAAGTATTAAAACTTCAAAAAATCAAAAAAAAAAGAATTATAAAAGTTTGAATGTGAAAACGTATAATTCGAAAGTTGTAAAAAATTATTATTTATTTAAATAATTATTTATATTTATATATAAAGCAAAATAAGAAAGTCTTTTAATTATTTAATGAATAAAATATTTGTGAAAATGTCTCTTTAATAAAAATAAACATGAATAATAGTATAAATAATATGGTAAACTTGAAATTCCTCCAGCCCAAAACTAACCCCATTATAAATTATACGCAGTCAACTAATCTTAGAAGAAAAACATAGATTAGATATGAAGTCTATTATTTTATTTTGGTTAAACACAAAACTATCTCGTCAGATTTGTAGACTTTCTTTGAAATCTATTCATAAAAAGTCAAACTTTGTCAATTATAAAACCAACCTCTTTCAAAAAAAAATGGAGTGGCAGATGAAGTTTATTATTGAAACTCGGATCAACACAAAATTAATTTTGTTAAGTGTAGACTGCATGAAGTCTACTCGTATAAAATCGTAACTGTTTTTAAAATACAAAAACATAACGTGTGAGTTTTTTAATTGCAAAAACGAACTCAAAGAGTAGACGTCTGTAACAGTCTACACATGTAGATTGAATTGTGTACACTAAATATGGAGTCTACGTAGAAAATTCTATTAAAGTGAAATTGTGTATTATTCATTAAAAGTTTTCATGATTTTATTGTTTCACAGTGTAAATTAGTTAATTCTAATTGTATTGAATGATTTTCAAAAGATAATATGTTATAATTATGGAACTATCAAATTTTTTGTTTGATGATGTTGTTAGCTAATAAATGTAGACTTTTCTGAAGGTTTACTTCTGTAATTTTATCAAACATAAAATATTTGAAAGGAGGAAGAATGTTATTTCTGCATGATAGTTATATACATGATGAACTTCTTGAAATGACACAATAAAATTATAATCTTGACAAACCTAATGTTTTTGTATTAGTGGAGTTAACTTATCCCTTACCAAACCTAATGTTACATCAAATGACTTTGGAGTCGTATACATGTCATAAATGATAGATAAGTGTGGAATTTGATTGACTTATCTAAGATGCATGATGTATTCAGTTGTATTATTTGTCAAATTTGTGTATGTTAAAAATCTTAAAAGTTGCTACATGAAGTCTATTATACAAATCAACTTTAGTAAAAGTCTTATGTAAAAAAACTAATACTGAAGTCTACTCCAAGCAAATTACACAAATTTGTTAATTATTGTTTTTGTCTATGGTGTATTCAAAAAAAAATTATTACAGTATGTTGAGATAAATGTTTATAGCTAACAAAGATTAATAACATAATACCAACAAGTGAAACACAACTAAAACATTGTTATTTAGAACAAATATTTTATAATGAAAATATTATAAGATTTTCTAGAGTTTGTTTGATCTTCATAGTTCAAATGAAGTCTGCTAATAACCTCTGCAAAAACAAAATATTAATTAATGACAATTTATAAAAACAATATGAAATAAAAATATAAAATCACATTTTAGTAGACTGCATTTGAACTCTAAAATAACATCTATGTTTTAGTAGACTTCAATTGAAGTTTACTAGTCTTAACTTTTAAAATATAAGTATCTAAATTTAAAGCTTTAAAAAAAAAGTATCTGCAAAATAAAATAAAATTATGAAAAACACAGAAAATATGAAAAATTAAATTCATATTTTAATAGGCATCTGATGAAGTCTGCTTAAATTAATGGTTTTGTAGACTTCATTTGAAGTCTACTAACATTGACTTTTAAGAAGAGTTCATAAAAAATCTACTATATCCGTTAATTTTTAGATTTTTTAAAAATGTACATTTATAAAATTAGCAAAAATAGTTTCAAAACTTGAAAATAACTTCAAATTTTAAAGATAGATTTTTAATCCAGAATAGTAGCAAAGCAAAAATATAGAGTTTGAATCTATAAATTTAATTCAATATAAACAAAAAATACACATTTATATTTTTTTAGGGAATGATTTAAAAACTATGGAATTGAACCTGCAAATAAGATAAAATTATGAAAACAAAAAAACATAAGACAAAAATTTCAAAATCATACTTAGTAGACTTATAATAAAATTTGCTTAAAATTTATGGTTTAGTAGACTGCATTTAAGTCTACTAACTTTAACTCTTAAGCAGACTTCATTATCAGTTTACTTTATGGAATTTTTTTTTCAGATTTGAAAAAAATATACATTTGGAAATGTGAAATAGTTTTAAATCTGAAAACAAAATAGCATTTATAAGATAAAATAGTAACAAATTTAAAACATAGAGTTTAAAATCTATAACGGTATTTGAGTATAAACATAAAATATACATTTTATAACTTTATTTTAAATAAGCATAAGAACAAAAACTCGTTTCTCTTTGAAGAAAAAATGTTCAAAGCAAATCTCATCATTGAGAATCCTTTGAAGATGCAAATTCTCCTAGATCCACTAACTTAGGGCTCATCTCATTGCTAAAAGTGCGACTAGAGAAGATCGATGGCAGTCATACATCGCTTCTAGTTTTCCCTTCATGGCTTAAAGATCTTTTGTCAATCAAAGTAGCTTCAAAAAAAAAGTAGCTAATCACATGTATTTATTTGGGTGGTTTCATGTTTGATTTCTTTTTGATCCTTGCAGTTTTTTATCCTTAGAACTCGTGGTCTTTTTTGTCAACATATATTTTTCAGATGAAAAAAATAATAATTGCTTATTGCAAACACAAATATACAAGTTGTGTCGGCTTCATATGATATGAAATTTTGGGTTACTCTTCCTTTAATGGACATGGCTCACTAGGCATGGATACAAAATCCGTAATTTGAAACCAAACCAAACTCAAACTCAAACCAAAAAAACATGATTTGTATTTGGTCTGAAATGTAAACATTATCCTGGTGGTTCTTCTAAGGTGTTACACAATATATCTGAGCTTGGATTGTTATTAACCGCACCCAAACGGATAACCTGAAAACCTCAACCCCCCCCCCCCCAAAAAAATATCTGAATAAATTGATTTGAATGTCTAAATTACTATGCAATATAAATATCTAAAACATAAATATGTATTTCAAATATTTGGTTTCATATTTTTTGATATAATGTCTAAAATAAATATTTAAATTTAAATAAACACTTTAAATATTCAATTCTATATAATGGTATTTATTTCTTATGATTTTCCTTTAATTTTTAGATTTTATTTCGGGTATATACGAACCGATCTGATATAACTCAAATTCGGACGATATATGTTTATTTTATGAATTTAGGATGTGATACAAATTAGAACTGAAATCAATGTGTTATATACAAACCCTACTCCTACTTACAGGTTTACTAAAATGTGATCGAGTGTGATACAAATTGAATCGAAATTTGAAATACTTGACTTGAAACCCAACAGGTACTTGAACGCTAATGTCTAAGGCTTACTCTACCTCTTCTTTGTCTTAAGGACCTAGGAATGATTCATAAAAATAATCAAGTAGATTGTTTGAAATACGAGCTTGACAATCTAGGTGTTAATTCATCTTGTTAGTTTTTTCTTTACAAATAGGCTACTATAAATAGAAGAGAACATGAAATGACTCTATATAAGGACTATATTATAAGGTATTGGGAACAATTAATATATAAAAAAATACTCAAAAGTCAAAACCAAAAGATCCCCAAACTCACATCATAGATATTGGAGTACCGAAACCTATCTATAAATAATGGTTTAGCCCTAATATATATATATCTTTTGGTGTATACCCTAATATATCTATCTATACTATTATTTGAGAATTTAATTTGTTGATTTGTCAATGTCTCCATGATTTTAGATAACTTTAATTGTTTGTCATGTTTTAAATAATTTTATATATAATTTATTATAAAATTAAAATGAAATTATTAATAATATTGATGATTTGTCAACTTCTCCATGAATTTAAGTAATTTTGCTCATTTAACATGTTTTTAATAACTATATATATAATTTATTAAATTGCTGATTTGTCAATTTCTACACGATTTTAGGTAATTATATTTGTTTGTCATGTTTTAAATAATATATTCTATTAAACAGAAACATAACCAGTTGATATATGTTGTGTCCAACTTAAAAATTAATTAAAAAACTGCACTAACATATATATATATATATATATATATATATATATTGTTACACGTGATTATATGAAAATCTGTTCACATTTAAATAACTGCATCTAAACCAACTTCCCTTAACAACTTCTTTATCTCTTATTTTAAGGAAGATATTTATAGAAAATAAAATTTTATTTGATATAATTTACGCTTGCATAAATTAAAACCAAATTTTAAAATTGTATCTACATATATATTAAAACCAAAATTTAAAAACGAAAATATTATTTGATGTGCCATGGTACTTGAATTATCCGATATTGACACTTTAAATTATATCACTGAAAAAATAATTATATAGTTATATATAATTTTAATATACAAAAAATATACCCGTCCTTTGAAAGGGCGGGTCAAAATCTAGATTTATATATAATAAATTATACAATTAAAACGAAATTATAAATAATATTGCTGATTTGTCAATTTCTCCATGATTTTAACATGTTTTAACAATTATATATATATATATATATTATAATTAAAACAAATTTATATTAATAATATAATATTTTTAGACTATAAGATAATTCTTATGTATTCTGTTGTTATCTTGAAAATATATATTATGTTGTTATCTTGAAAATATATTTTCTATTAATTATTTGAGAAGTGAATTTCCTAATTAGTCAACTTCTTCATAGTTTTAGGTAATTTTTCTTATTTTTCATGTTTTTAATGATTTTCTATAGTAAAAACAAATTTATTAATAATATTATTGATTTTTCAACTTCTTCATGATTTTAGGTAACTTTTCTTATTTTAATGTTTTTAATAATTTTAGATATAATTATTATTTAACTAAAACAAGTTTATATTAGTAATATTATATTTTTAGAAAATTAGATAATTTTTATGTATTATATTTTTATCTTGAATATATAGAAAATATAATTAAATATAAATGATGCAAAAAAATTTGAATAAATATATTTTCTAAAATATTTTTGATATGTGAGTGTTCTCATTTATAATTAATTTGATTTTTTATTTAAATATTTTGAAAATGAATTTATATTAAAAATATTATATTTTGATAATATAATAATTCTTATGCATTATCTTTTTATCTTGAAAATATATTTCTATTACAAAATTTAAAATTAAGATATAAATTTTATAATTAAATATAAATCAAGCAAGAACATTTATATAAATGTATTTTCTAAAATATTTTGATATGTGAGTGCTGTCATTCATAATTAATTTTACATTTTATTTAAAAAAAATAAACCATAAATAATAACTTACTATGTTGTTTTTAATTAATAAAACATAACTAATAAGTTTTCGTAAGAAAATCTATAATATTAAAAGTTAGAGCGAATAATAATGTTAATATACTTAATGAGTATTGTTACCATAGTCATTGAGCATGTAACGAATCCATAAGAATTGAGTGCAACAACTACCAAAGGCAATATATTATGCCTAAGAGTTGACAAGGAAACGCAGTTTTGTTTTTACTATGCCATGAAATCACATTATTTCCAAGAAAGAAACACCCACCTAACGTGCTCGTCCTATGGCCAAGACATCTTGCCCAATCTGCATCACAAAATCAAGAAAGGTTTGTGTTATAATTCACCATAATTCAGTATACTTCCTAATGTATTTGATTATCCGTTTTACTGCTTGTAGATGTGAGACTTTAACATTTGCCTGATATCTAGCACACATGCCTACGCTCAGACACAAGCCAGGTCTACTAGTTGTGAGATACAATAAATTACCAATCATTGCCTTGTAGAGTTTTTCATCAACCCTTGTTACTTCATCTTTGCTTAGCTTAGCTTTAGTATTCATATGAGTCTATGCAGTCTTATTGATTTTCATGTCAATATTTTGACCAAATTTAGTGCATAAGTACTCTGGGACACGAAAATGCCACCCTCATTTTGTTTTACTTGCAGTCCAAGAAAGTAATTGAGTTCACCAACCATGCTCATTTCGAATTTCTTGGTCATTGTTCTCACAAACATATCAATCAAACTTTGTTTAGTGGCCCCAAAGATGATATCATCAACATATATCTGAACAATCAAAATGTTGAAATCTTGATTCAGAATAACTAGAGTCTTGTCTACACTGCCTAATCTGAATCCAATTAAGAGAAAGAATTGTGTATGCCGTTCATACCAAGCTCTTGGAGCCTGTTTTAATACCATACAAAACTCTTTTCAGGTTATAAACATGCTCTAGATGTTTTGGGTTATAAAACCCCATAGGTTGAGCTACATACACTTCTTCTTGCATTACCCTATTTAAAAAGGCACTCTTGACGTCCATCTGATACAACTTGATTCTCAACTTGCAGGCTATACCAAACAATAGTGTGATAGACTATAAGTGAGCAATGAGAGAAGATGTTTCGTTGAAATTTATTCCTTCAATCTGAGAGTATCCCTGAGCCATAAGACATGACTTATTTCGAACAACATTTCTTTGTTCGTCTATCTTGTTTTTGAAAGTCCATTTCATGCCAACTACATTTACTCCGTCTGGTTTTAGACACAAATCCCACACATCCAGCCTAACAAACTCTTTGAATTCTCCATGCATGGAATTTATCCAAAACTCATCATTCATAGTATCGTTTATGGTTTTTGGCTCGATCAGAGAAATGAAGCAAGCTAGTTTTACCATAGCTTTGAAGTCGATTTGTTTATTCCGAGTCTTTCTTCCTTCACGATGGACTTTTGTAGGTAATGGTTCTTCCTTTTCAGTCACTTCTTTTTCACTAGTTTCATGATAACTCACATGATCCATATTTGATTCATCATTTGTAGATTTCTTTTAGTTCGAATGTATCTCAGCCGGTTTTAGTAACAAGCTTTGGTTATCGTCAAACACAACGTTTACAACATCTCCTAAGTAACATGTTTTCTTGTTGTAGACCTGGTATGCCATGATATTAGTAGAGTAACCAAGGAATATTCCTTCATCACTTCTTGAGTCAAACTTTCCCAACTGGTCTTTCTCGTTTAAGATATAGCATATGCACCCAAACACATGAAAATAGCTCAAGTTTGGTGGTTTCCCTTTCCAGAGTTCATAGGGAGTTATTTTAGTTCTTTGTCTCACATACACACGATTGATGATGTAGCATGCAATGTTGACGGCTTCAGCCCAAAATTGAGTAGGAACATTGTTCCTACGTAACATGGCTCTGACCATCTTTGAAGCGTTCGATTCTTCCGTTCCACCACTCCATTCTGCTAACGCGTACAAGGAGCTGAATATTGATGTCTGATTCCTTGCTCTTGACATAATTTCTGAAAGTCATCATTCTAAAATTCTCCACCATGATCACTCCTTATCTGAAGAATTTCAACTGTAAGGTAAGAATGTTGAAACTCTTTAGAGCATCCTATTTTAATCTGAGAAACATCACTCATGTGTACCGAGAATAGTCATCGACAAGCACAAATATATTCCTTTTGCCTATGATATTTGCGGTTTGTAATAAGCACATGAGATCCATGTGCACCATCTCAAGAAGTCTTCTAGTTCTGATGTCAGATAGCTGCTTATGTTGAACCACATGCTTCCCCTTGCAGCATGCATCGCAGACCATATTAGTAGATGTCTCAAGTTTAGGTACACCTCGCACAACTCCACTGTTACCTAGTCGGCTTAATCCATGAGTGCTCATGTGTCCAAGTTTTATGTGCCAAATATAGATCTGAGATTTGGTAGTTAGCAGGAAGTGATTCATTGCATTCCACATATAGAAGTTGTTACATGATCTGACTCCTTAAAGCTTCACATGTCCTTGATCATCCAGGGCCTTCCAGACTACTTTGTAAAAATAATAGTTAGTCTTTTTAGCAAGTACACATTTATCAATCATGGTTGCTCTGAATTCTCAGTGTAACCAAATCCATGTATTTTACCTTGATTTCTGTCACCAAACGTTACTCTACATCCTTTCATAGGAGCTATCTCAACCAGAATATCTCGATTTTCAGTCATGTGACATGAACATCTATTATCAAAGTATCGATTGTCTGACTCCCTTCCTTCATTTGATGTGTATGCAAATTTGTGCATTCCTCTTAATCATTATTCTTCTTACGATCCACTGGTTTCTTTTACATGGAGTACATGTCACTTTTGGCTATCCAAGCTTTTCCAAACTTGGGCCTTTCTAGAAAGCACTTTTCGGACTTCCAAGCCAGTCGAATCTTATCAAACCATTGATAGCAGGTTTTCTTCGTGTGACCTGATCTTCCACAAACAAAGCACTTGTTGAACACTGATGCTTCTATGTTAATGTTGGTATATTTTTCCAAACTCCCAGTTTGCTTCGTCTTGTGTGAGATCCTCCCTTTCATGCTCTTCAGTCCTTGTTTGGAAGCACATTTTGTGTCAATTGATCCCTGGTTTCATGTGAAGTTCGTGTGATTTGTGGTCTCTCCATCTTGAGAATGTTGCCCTGAGCCTTGAGTACGACTTTGTCTTTCCACAGCCTGAGATTTTCATTACTAACCCTTGCCAAACTATCGCTCAGTTCCTGATATTTGTCATCTCCCATTTGGGTCTTAGAGTCTTCTTCTCCTGTTATGTCTGGGATATTCATGTTCTTCCTAAGATATCAACCTCTAGTCGATTTTCAGTATCACAGAGGTTGGCTGCTATGATACCAATTGAAGAAACTAGAACTCGGATATGCTCAGAACAATTAAATTCAAAACACACTTATTAAAAATCATTTGAACACACTACAATAGGCTTATTCGATAAAGTTTGTGAGACTACACACACTTGGGTATCTCGACTGACCAATTCCTAACTACCCATCTGAGTCAAGCCAACACACTTGTTGCTTGTTATCCACGTTACAACCTTGTACGAACCCTAGACCTCTTTTGAAATTAAATGGATATGCGTTTTCTCTTGTCCAGAACACCTAACCTCCTCTTGGCGTTTTAATTCGTTTATATATCCTCCAGCTCAAGTAATCATTGAATATCCACTTTCCTTTATTTACGCTTTTGTCTCTTCAAATTGATGTAAAAATCATAACCACCTCGTCGTTTGCTCAAAACCACATTGTTTACTCAAAACTTTGAGCTTATACCCAGCTGATCTCATCATCGAGATAATCTCAAGACTACCGTCGAGATCTGTAGCAAGATGTTGTTTCCTATCCAATTTTTGGGATTCCGTACTCGGAACTCAAGATTTCACAGAGTCCTTCTTGACAAGATCTTCTTCCCGACCTCAGCTCGTGTTTGCCTGCGTAAACGATGATGGTAAATTGGGTATGATTCGATTGAGAAACAAGTCAAGGTTATTCTTTTTATAATATCCTAATAATGTGTACGGTCATAATTGTTTTCTTTGTCCTTTAGGTTAAGGTGGATTTTGATGATAAGCTCAGTTGGTAGTATTTGTTCAAGGTATATTGGCTTTGTCTGAAGGAAGAGCTGTCTTTAACTGCTGACGAGCTTACTAGAGTAAATAATCCTGGGAAGGAGGTTCCTTACACTGCCCCTAAACTAGAGTCACGAGATATTCATGCCCATAGTAAAGCTTATTCTTCAACAATTCAGCTTCAGATGTAGTAGCAAATGGAACAAAAATAAGAAGGACTAGTGATTCCCCCACCGTACCCACCAAGTTAGAAGCTAAAAATTCAAGTAATGTTCCCAAGAAGCCATTCAAGTAATGGCGATACATCGTTTCTTTCTCAGTTCGACGTGCATAGTATTCTGCTTGACTATATCAAGAAAAAAAATCTTAAGGATCCTAATCAGAAGACTCAAGTTATTTGTGACCTAATTCTTGTGAAATTGTTTGGCAAACAGTGAGTGGGACATTTTGAAATGCTTAAGCTTTTTGAGTCTCACTTCCTTATTCAAGAAAAACAAAAAGAGGAGAAATCCAAGAATGTGAAAAGTACTCATGTTGTTAGTAGCCAAATAGAGGAGGATAGTTGTGACAACCCGTCCCGTGGACCTCACTGTCCCATAGACCTCAGGTTCACAGTGCTGCAGCGCACAGACCCCAACCCCTCCATTATGAGTTCTCATTAACTCCATAATTAGGTTGTTGGTGAGACTCGAACCCAGGTCCTCACCCTTTAACAACACTCCTACAGGACAAGCTGTCACCAATTGATATGCAGTTCAATTGGTGACAGCTTGTCATGTAGGAGTGTTGTTAAAGGGTGGGGACCTGGGTTCGATTCTCACCAACAACCTAATTATGGAGTTAATGAGAACTCATAATGGAGGGGTTGGGGTCGGTGCGCTGCAGCGCTGTGAACCTAAGGTCTATGGGACAGTGAGGTCCACGGGACGGGTTGTCACAAAAAAAGTCAACTTTTATATAACGGCCTACTCCACCCTGGACGATCAGCCGGCCCTGCAGTGCACCGACCCTAACACCTCCCCTGTGATACAACCTGCCCAAATTCCCATAGGCCTCGGCTCACATATGGGTTATTGATGCGCTTGGCGTTACTCGAACCCAAGACCTCACCCTTTCTCAACACTCCCACAGAGAAGCTGTTACCAGTTGACCTGCAGATCAATTGGTAACAACTTCTTTGTGGGAGTGTTGAGAAAGGGTGAGGTCTTGAGTTCGAGTAACGCCAAGCGCATCAATAACCCACCTGTGAGCCGAGGCCTATGGGTGAATTCGGGCAGGTTGTATCACAGGGGAGGGGTTAGGGTCGGTGCACTGCAGCCTGCAGGGCCGGTTGATCCCCCAGTTTGACGGGGTAGGCCGTTATATAAAAGTCGACTTTTTTGTGACAAACCGTCCCGTGGAACCCAGGCTCACAGCGCTGCAGCGCACCGACCCCAACCCCTCCATTATGAGTTCTCATTAACTCCATAATTAGGTTGTTGGTGAGACTCGAACTCAGGTCTTCACCCTTTAACAGCACTCCTACAGGACAACTTGTCACCAATTGAACTGCAGATCAATTGGTGACAGCTTGTCCTGTAGGAGTGCTATTAAAGGGTAAGGATCTGGGTTTGAGTCTTACCAACAACCTAATTATGGAGTTAATGAGAACTCATAATGGAGGGGTTGGGGTCGGTGCGCTGCAGCGCTGTGAGCCTGGGTTCCACGGGACGGGTTGTCACAATAGTGCTCATGATCCACTGGTTAGGGATAGAAAACGGAAAGTGCGCAGAAAAACTGATGGCACTGTACAAAACAGAAACCTGGATGCATTTGCAGTGATTGATGTTCACAATATCAACCTGATTTATTTGCGACGTAAATTTATAGAGATTCTACTTGATGATAACAACAAAGTTCATGAAATAGTGGTAGGCACAATTTTGAGATTTAATAAAACTTAAGACTTTAATCGGATCTTTGGAGTCCTTCTCTACATTTTAAATCAATTCCATCTGATCCCTATTCATTTGGAAGCGGCTATTTTTGAGCGAGTAATATTTTATTTGCTCAGACGTCAATCCTAAGTGGGGCGTAAAGATATTTGGGATCTGATACACCAGAAATGTGGGTAGTTGATGAAAACTGATGTTGGGAGAGGAAGGTGGCCATAGTGAAGATGCTCAGTTAGTATCGGATATATGGTGAGGAACCAAGAGCGAAAAGGACAAAAGCATGACGCGTTATGCAGCAGAATCCATGGAGGAAAAGCTTTCTCGGTGATCGAAAAGCTTTGTACGTACATGAAGAACATGCGTCGTCTCACTTGTTAAAGAGAAGCCAATGCTCTACACGTGGAAGAGATGAGTAATTATCTAACTAATGGGATAAGACCAGCGGCTTGTGCGGATTGAGGTTATTGTTTTCATTATTTTTTGAACTATTAAACATTAGTTCAACTTAATTTGGATATTAGTTGATTTTGGGTTTTATTTAATGTTGATTTTAATATCTTATTGTTAAATTGAAATTTAAATCCACAGTTTTTGCATGTGTTCGGTTTAAATCGTTGAGGTATTTGATTTATTGGTGATAAGCAAGATACAATTAGTATTTATTAGATTTTATGTTATATGTTTTTCCATGTGATTGGTTTAGCAATGTTTGTTATAGACCGTTAATTAATATTAAAGTCAAATATCTGTTTGAGATAACAAATTTAAAACATAATTAATAAATTTCATTTGTTATAAAATATAGTTTTTATTATATAAATTTTTATTATCATCTAAATAAAAATAAATTATATTTATATAAAATAAAATCAATAGGTATATAAAATTGAGCATGTTGAGGTTTATATTTATATAATGTTATATCTTAGCCCAAATGTTTATAACATTTAAACATTATGAATCCACATATATTTACATTTGGGCATGCGTAGAAAAAATTAAAACCAAAGATTGTAAAACATGTTTTTTTAGGCCCCATAAAATATAGTGATCAATCTTTTTGCTTTAAAAACCCAATGACAATGAAAATATATATAAATTATTCGATAGTAATATTTATTATAAAAAAAAATCCCTAAATCTATCCTACCTCCGTTTCACTAAGGAAACATTTACTTTTACATAATTTCAAAATCAAAACATCATTACCTATAAACTTAAACACGTTTTAACCAATGAATTTCAAAAGATGATCATTATCATACCCCAATTATATAATAACCTTATGTTGTCTCATCACTATCTACCTAAAAGGACAATATATGAACAAATTTATCAAACTTATATCCCTAGCACTACACATAACAGTTAATTCCTATGAAAAAATCATCATTAAACACATTGATACTACTTTAACTAAACACACAAAATCAAATTAATATCTAAACAAAACTTGAAAACGAATTCTCAATATGCACATTTATATATCTTTCAATCATGTCACAAAATAAAGTTATAAAATTTTCAAAAAATCATCATTACCATATCTTGATTATATAATAACTATATATTGTCTAATCATTATCTACCTAAAAGGACAATATATAAACAAATCTATCAAACTTATATCTCTAACACTACAAATAACAGTTAATTCTTATGACAAAGTTAGCATTAAGCATATGGATAGTACTCTAACTAAACATACAAAATCAAAGTAATATCTAAACAAAACATGAAAACAAATTATTAATATGCATATTTATATATCTTTCAATCATATCACAAAATAAAGTTATGAAAAAATCAAAAAGATCGTCATTACCATACCCCGATTACAAAACTTATACTATACAATTTGTAATAACAATATATCAAATTACAACCATAAAAAAAATATTAAAATATATCAAAAGATTTTTTTAAATAAGAGATTATATTTCTTTCAACTACATATTTTAAGATGTGCAAGAATCATATTTTCAAAAGATATAATTCACCAAATAATGACATCAACTATACAATTATATAATAACCTTATGTTGTATGATCATTATCTACCTAAAAGGACAATATATGAACAAATCTATCAAACTTCTATCCATAACGCTACACGTAACATTTAATTCCTATGACAAAAATCATCATTAAGCACATAGATACTACTAACTAACACACAAAATCAAAGCAATATCTAAACAAAATCAAAATTAATTTTTTTAAAAATATTATGACAAAAACCACATCAACTAATAAACAAAAAAGGTAATAAAGTATATTCTCTTATATCTCTAACACTACACATAACATTTAGTCCGGATTATTATCACACCAATTAAGATAATCTTATAAAGCCGCAGCAGATCATTAGAGTAGCTATATAAATTAAAAAATTCAAACATTAAACTAACAAAAAAAGCACATGAAAATCAAAGTAATGAAATAAATTATTAAAAACAAAGCTTTTGTTTGGAATCAAGTGATTTAACTTCTTTAGCCACTTAGCTCAATTTCCTCGTTCTTGATCTTTAATGTACATGCAACTTTGGTGTCACTATTATCGGAAAAGTCTCTCAACAAATATTTAATCGAGACTCCAGACCGTTTAACTAGTGTCAGATTTTTAGATTGTTCTAATTGGGATGAACAACAAATTTCCATCATATCCCTCTAGTATAATATTATTGCAAAAATTAACATTTCAAACACAATTATAATAATATATCAAAAAACACAATTAAACAACAAACATTACCACTGGTCGCTGTGAAACGTTTGTAAACTATGGGCTTATAGTGTGTTCACCTCCTTAAAAACAAAATTTAGAAATACTAAATAATTTTAATCACCGAAATCACCATGATAGTTTTGATAACAATGTAGAAGTTAACATATCATAGGATAATAGCTAACATCATACTCATTTATCATGTCTGCGTTGGTTATATTGTTGAGCACCTTGAAGGTCTCGTGCTTGTAAAGATAATTATCATTTTCGATAATGATCTTAAACAAATAAGTCTTACCAACCAAATTAGTCAAAGCATTAGGTAAAGAAAAAGGATTTTGAATCTAAATTAAGGTACCAATAAAAACCGTAAGCAATAAAAACGTCATTTAGAAAGGCTAAGCTGGCAAAATATATAAAGTTAAGCAATATTAAGTTAGTGGTTACTTTTCATTACAAAGTTCAACTATAATTTTATGTGTGTCTTTTCCATTAGCTGATAGAACTTTAGCTGGGTCACCTCAAAAATCTGACCTATTACATCTGACAAACACTCCATATGAGTGATAAAATTTAAGTGAGCACGCATAATATATGAAAGTAGATTACTAATATAACTTACCAACTAAATAGTCCGTATTGAGTGAATCATCAAGAATGTCTATGTAATTAATTGGTTCAAAACCAGTTCACTCATCAAGCAAAGCATCACAACACCTCATGCATGTTGTCGAGAGAAAATCCAATATTATATGGATGTATGGTTGTTCGATATGAAACGCACGAGGGATTAAGTGCAAAATTTATGAGAATTTTAGAATTGCCTTATGAAAGAAATGAATCAAACTGATTCACCAGATCTTTTTTCACAGATGCGTTAATCTTAACACCCTACAAAATTTAAACATTTACCAAAACTTAGTGTATGTCAATTAAAAATATAAATATGAACAAAAAGTATGTATACATTAGAGTCAATTAAAACCATCTCAATCGTCAGGCCACCAGGAGCAGAATACTAGTTCCATAAACGTATGATCTTCACCCTAATCTTCCACATTGACTTGAATGATTTCAAATTTGAAACATTAGTTATAGTAGCCATTATAGGGTAAAGAGATAAATTGTAAAGCTTTTGAGTGTATGGTATGACATAAAATGATGAGAAAAGTCAGTCTTATGTAAGTTTAATATACCTAATTCAAGTCACACTGCTTGTTCGTATAATCCAGAATCAAATGCCATTAGTTTTTACATTGCAAATCAGTCTTCAATATTGATATTTCCATAACCAATTAATGTCAAAATCTATGATATTTTGTATCATTAATTATATTAGTTTTGTCAATAACGTAAGGCAATTAATTAATAACCATAACGAAGACGGTTGAAGTTTTTATTGATGTCGGTTTATGTTTTAGACGATTTGAATTTCATTTCTGTTAAAAAAAGTTTATTTAATGTCAAATCCCTATCATTCTCTTAAATGAAAACTTATTTGCATGCATTAGTCGATAAACATCTATAACCCTCAAATATTGGATTATATACTTGCCTACATATCAAAGTTTCGATGAACATATATGTTTCTCAAACATTGTCTTCTATAGAGGAAATCTTAGCTTCTTTTATATGAATTAGACTAGCAACCTTTTCAGCATGCAAAATATTTTCATGTTGCAACACATAGATTTGATCTCGCTCCACAAACACATATCTTTCTCTTAAAGGTAAAACTTATGTGCATGCATTAGTTGATCAAAATCTATAGCCCTCAAACATTGGCTTATATACTTGCGTACACATCAAAACTTTGTTTATAAATTATATGATTCATAATCACAACCTCCATACTCATCAACATGTTGCTTAAAATCTCAGCTTCTTTTTATATGCATCAAACTGACAGCTTTTTTCAGAACGAATAATATTTTCACGTTGCATCACATAGGTTTTGATATCGCTCCACAAACACATATGCCTACATGGCAACAACAACATCCACTACTTTGATCTCACTCCACAAACACTATAACACATATGTAGGGTCGTCGTAACCACGTTTATCACATTCAACCTAGAAGGTAATTCATCAACTTTCTTCTCTCCATACGCTTGCAATGCCATCTCAATTTTGATGATACCTTCTTGTTTTGTCATGTCTTACCTTCCATTGTTTTTGTTCGATACACACCTATAGAGTGAAGTTTTATGAGTTATTCTCATATTCTCCTTTATCATACCATCATGTTTTGTCATGAATTACCTTACATTGCTACTGTCTGATACACACATCCAGTTCTTTGTTCTTTGACATTATCATGTCTTGTAAAGTAACTTTATCTATTATTTGAAATAATATAAAAATGGATACTAAGAACAACACGATTTTTTTTGTTGTTGTCTCGAAAAAAAATGAAGAAATACACCATGCCAAAAAAAATTATGTTGTCAAACTTTTGTATTTAATGTCAAATCGCTTTTCTTCCGATACGTCAGCAAAAAAAATTAAAATGTTCTCATATTGACACGTCAATTTTCTCTAAAATTATAATGTAAATGCATTTATTGCAATGCTTCTCTTTTAATATATAAAATAAGAAATTACAAATAGGCTTCATTTTAATTAGCTCATGTAATTGTTAAGTTTGGGCCTCGCTCTATAAGTCCGACACAGTTGGAACTGTCCATTTGGGTTCATCAATGGATGTTAGTCGACATAAAAAAGACAATAAAACTTGTCAACATTATATGCAAGACAAAAGACAGCCGTTTCAATTTCAAAGCCTCATCAAACCCAAATTGAACCAAACTACAAATACCATACCGAATCAAACCTTAACCAAAATCCGGTTCTCGCCAAACCCATTTGGCTAATCTCTTAGTTAGACAGATCGAACTTCTGACAAGCTAATTTGTCATGTTTTTTTGAGATTCGAACGACCTAAGAGCTCATCTTCACTTTTCACCAACCACTTCTTTTTATCACCACTTAAAAAGAAAAACTAAATCGTGTTATATATAAAAGAAAACTTGTGCGCCTGCAAAAAAGTTTCATGCTCTGTGGCGTAGAAAGCAGCTTGAGTGATAGAAACTTTTACGTCCACTTGACATTCCTTTTTGGATTTTATCTCATCACTAGTTTGTGTCTCAGAATCTCTCCCATTATCTCGCACATCCTGTTTTGTTTCCATTCCATTGGAGCACCTTCCTGAGATCCATTATTGGCTTCTCTCTGATCAATCTCTGGTAAGCAAAATGTTATCGATCTGATCTCGCTCATTGTCTTTTTTTATTGCATTAGAGGTAAATATGGATTGAACGATCCAAACTTTCTCTGAGGAAACTGATAGTTTACATCTTTTTTACATTCTGATCTTTTGTTTCTTGGAGATGGCGGATGCGGCTAAAGATTTAGCTTCAGGGACTGTTGGAGGAGCGGCTCAGCTCGTTGTAGGTCACCCATTTGACACTATCAAGGTCAAACTCCAGAGCCAACCTGCTCCAGCACCGGGGCAACCACCGAGGTACACTGGTGCAATCGATGCAGTTAAACAGACTGTTGCTTCTGAAGGACCTAAAGGTTTGTACAAAGGTATGGGAGCTCCTCTTGCAACCGTGGCTGCCTTCAATGCAGTTCTGTTCACCGTGAGAGGTCAGATGGAAGGGCTGCTTAGGTCCGAACCTGGTGTTCCCTTGAGTATAAGTCAACAGTTTGTGTGCGGTGCAGGCGCTGGTTTCGCGGTCTCGTTCCTTGCTTGTCCTACCGAGTTGATCAAATGCAGGTTAGGTTCTTTTAAAATAGAAATAAAAAATGTCTACGGCCATTTGTCAGAGGTCATGACCGTTTTGACGAAACTAATATAACTGTATATTTTGTGGTTTCGGGTCTGGAGTGATTACATGCTTTGGTCCAGGACAAAAAAATAAAATGTCTTTTTGTGTGTGTGTTCGACTTTGTCTTACCTTCAGGTTGCAAGCACAAGGTGGTGCAGTAGCTGGAGCCTCTACTACAGGCTCAGTGGTTGCAGCTGTGAAATACGGTGGACCAATGGACGTGGCCCGTCACGTGCTACGGTCAGAAGGTGGAGCAAGAGGTCTATTCAAAGGTTTGTTTCCGACATTTGCCCGTGAAGTCCCTGGAAACGCGACAATGTTTGCAGCCTACGAAGCTTTCAAGCGGTTCTTAGCTGGTGGTTCAGATACGTCAAGCTTAGGACAAGGGTCATTGATCATGGCTGGTGGTGTTGCTGGTGCGTCCTTCTGGGGATTTGTCTACCCGACCGATGTGGTGAAGAGTGTTCTTCAGGTGGATGATTATAAGAACCCGAAGTACTCTGGTTCGATGGATGCTTTTAGGAAGATTCTGAAAGCTGAAGGAGTGAAAGGTTTGTATAAAGGCTTTGGTCCAGCCATGGCTAGGAGTGTTCCTGCTAATGCTGCTTGCTTCTTGGCTTATGAGATGACAAGGTCAAGCTTGGGATAAACCGGTTCGGTTTGGTTTTTAACTGTTGGTCCGTCCGATTTGTGGATGTTCCATTGATTAATCTTTCTGTCTCTTAACAGTTTATACAATTTACTTCTGAAACTCGAAAGGGTTAATCAGTTCAAAAAAAAAAAAAAAAAACTCGAAAGGGTTATTGAGAATGATTTTACAGATTAAACAAACAAAAATTGAGGGAGAATTTTAGCCAAACCGAATTAAACCGAGCCAAAATGGCATCAGTTTTACCTTAGTTTTAGTAGACCCAAATACCAAATTAATCAAACCAAACCGACTTAACTATACCGAACTAAGCTTGTTGAACTACTAAAGTGAACCAAACTGAATATTCTATTGCGGGAGGGTCACATAAAAAAACCATTAAAATGGCATTTATTGAAACTTTAAACTTTGAAATTTTTTAACACCACTTTCAAACATCAAATTAATATTTGTATCACAGAAAAAAACACCAATATTTGGAAGGAGAGGAAAATGGTGTTCCAGAGTCGTGTCTATCATATTCGGAAGGAGAAGAGACACCAATCAGAATTTTGGACAGTTGATCGAGTGGTTCGGATCATTGATAAGGCTATGTGCAACATGATTACTTCTCTTCGATATAAGGTTGACCATAACTTTACAGCATTGATGCGCCGCTGGTTTGAAGTTTCAGCTTAACACATAGGAGTTGTTAAAAATCATTCTTTACAGCAATGTATAGTTTTCTTTAGCATGTCTAGTCTTATGTAAATATCTACTACTTCCGTTTCAAATTATTTGTCGTTGTGGGGTAAATTTTTCGTTTCAAAATAAATGTCGTTTTATAATTTCAATACAAAATTTAATGATTTTATATAGTATCATTTTATTTTTCTATTGGTTGAAATGTGGTTAGGTGTATAGATAATGATGTTTTTATTTTAAGAATATGTAAAATTTAATGTTTTCTTAATCTGTGTGCAAAAAAACCTAAAATGACAACTAAAATGAAACGGATGGAGTATTTTTCTTCATTGATCAACAAATTTCACTTTTCATAAGAAAAACACCAATGTAACTTATTTGTTATTCAAGTAAAAAATTGACTAGTAGTATAAGTAAAAATGATGATGTATCGGTTTTTTCTAAGAATATTAATTAATAGAATAAATAAAAATATAATATATATATATTATATATAATATATATATATATATAAATTCTTTAAATTCACAAAAATTAGATTAAATTAAAATAAAAAGTATTTAAATAAAATCTTATTTTTCTAAAAGTTAAGATTTTTCAAAGAAGTTGCCATATCATAGTTCATTTCGATTTTTGTAGGTTTGGTTTGGTTCGGATATCTTACTGTAATTATTTTTAAATTTTAAAAAATCAAAATATATTTTTAAATTCTAAAAAGGGAAATTGTCAAAAATACTACTTTCCTTGTACCACTTTTCAAAAATAACTTAATCATTTTTATCCTTGTTTTTTAAGAGAAAAAACACACTTATAACCTTTGGGTTAATTAATCTAAGACTTAGGGTTTAGAGTAAGGGGTGGTGTAGGATGGGGGTATAATTTAGGAATGTAAAATTTAAGATTCTAATTAATTTTTTTAAAAAATCCTCTTAAAAACCTGATATTTTTGAAAATATCTCTTTGACGAAGGTAAAAATGAAAAGTAGTACAACAAAAGTGGTAAATTTGAAATTCTCCCTTCTAAAAATCTAAACTAAAAATAATATAACATATAAATTTGAATAATATTTGTTCAAATATCTAAAATTAACATAAAAATTGTTTTGGTTTGAAAATTTAGATGAAGTATGAGTAGTTATTTTGAGTATTTTTGGTGTTTTCAGTACTTCTTAATTCGTTCAGATATTTAACCAATTTAGATTTGATACTACATTTTTAGATCAAATTTCATTTGATTCTTTTGATTCAAGTATTTAGCCACTCCTAAATATGTGAGAAATGATCTAGATTTTAAGCCGTTACCTTCAACACTAATATGTTTAAAATCGTTATTGGTAAAGATGATATGTGAGTTTTGAAAAACAAATTTTGTAATGTTTTTAAAAATTCCATGCAATTTTGTATAAAGTCATTGTTTTAATTTTTTTTAAACTATTTTAAATTTTTATTTTTTTAATTTTTTTAATTTTTTTAATTTTATAATTTTTATTTAATTATTTTGTTGTTCTGTATTAGTTAAATAATTATTTTTAAAAAATCAAACCGATATATCATTGTTTTTATCTATTCTATTAGTCATTTTTTATTTGATAAACAAGTATAAGTCACATAAAAGTTTTTTTTGATATAAATATCATATTGATAATTTAAAATGATAGTTAAAATATTTCTAACTTTAAATTTTAGTGAATGTCACTTTAATTAATTTTTATACGATTTTCGCATTTTATTACATAAATAGAACTGAATCAGATCTTGGAAAGAGTCTAAAATTCATAAAGCTTTAAAAACCTTGACTTGAATTTTTTTTGTTCAACAATAACTTTTATTTAACAAATTATCAAAAGTATAAATAAGAAACGCCAAATGGTAAATAATATATCCTAAAACTTATCTCGTAAGAATAAAACAAAAAGGATTGAACTCCAACTTCTAAAGTTATATGTTTGACCCTACAATATATATAATTATTTTATTAAATTCCAAGTTTTTTAAAAGTTGTTTTCCAGTTACCATGTTTTTTTCTATTCAAGATTCAATAGACTCGGTATGATATTCGTTCGGTAAAAAAGTTAAAAACTCTCGAGTAATACAAGCCAGACAGCTTAATGACGCTTTATTTGAACATGGGCTGGCCATAAGAGAATAGGCCCATTGTAAACATGTCACGTCACGTGGCGGATAACCAACTAGCGTATGACTAGTGCTTGCTCAGTATGAGTGTCAACAGCAAAAAAGGAGGGAACTTAACCGCTTTATCCTTTTTTCTTCGTACATTTTTTATTATTTATATCACTTTCTGACTATAAATACCAAAATAGAATATCATAGTTAGAGAAAGAAAAAATAACAAAGTCTAATGGAGACAATGGAGCAACAAAGACATTCACTCTCTTCTTTGCCTATGCTCTCTAGGCTTGAGCATGTGGATTTCGTTGTAAATCATTCTCTTACATTATACAAATAGTTTACATGTTGATGAATATACTATTTGTTTTATCGATTTGACTATAATATGTATTGTTTCATGAACGTAGATAAAGAATTTAGAAAGACAACAAAACCTTTCTAAATGGAAAGAAGAAAGCACATTATCTACCACAAGAGGATTAATCGATAGAGGCACCGCGGTAAGAGAAGCATATTTCAAAGGATCGTTACTAGATAGAATCGCAGCTTTGGAGACCAGACTTTTTCAGGTATAGTTTTACTATAGATCTTAGAACAAAATTATTTTCAAGTGAATTTGTAAAATGCGTTTAATGGTTTTTGTATAATGTAAAAAGATATGTTTGGAGTTGGAATCGGGCAGTGCATCTTCTGCTTCAACTGGAGGGTCCGGTGAAACATCAAGCCAAAGGATTAAGAAAGATTTGACAAAGCCATTACCCATTTTCACTAGCAACGTTAATCCCTTTCATATCCCATTACAACATCCACAAGATCCTCATGTATGTAAATTCATGATTTATCTATTTTTATATATATTTTTAAAAATACAAAGTAGTTTACTTTTTCAATTATATATCAACGGATGTCAATGACTATATAATATATGCCATCTCATATCATCCTTTGTAAGAGTTTAACAGATTGGACTGTCACTTTTCTTTCGTGTTGTTAAATTGATGCCAGTTAAAAAATATGTTACTTAGCTAATTGTGATTAAACATGTTTTTATAATATGTAGGAAGCAGGAGAGAAGATTGAAGAAGAGAAAGAGGAAGAGATAAGTATTGAGAAACCATTACTGGAGAAGAAGAATAAGAAGAAGGCTGTTAACGAAACTTGCAAACCAAACAAGAAGACAAAATCTCCCAAGAAATGGTCTCGATTTAACTTATTGGGTTGCTAAAATTATTTATTTTAATGTTTGGACTATGCAGGATTTCATATTTCGTTTCAAATTAAGTTTTTCTTCTTAACAAATTATGTGCTATATAATCCATCAAACTTAGGACTAATCATTTTTTGGCTAACCTAGTTAGCAAACATAGAATAAGCAGTTTTTTTCTAACGACTACTTCGGGATTAGGAACTACAAATCTATACTAGTTTATAAACTGATTTGTCTAAGTATTTATATGATATACAAAACTCCACCAATGTAAGTCAAAAGTGTACTTATATTAATGATTAAAAACTGTTTATAATTTTGCCTTTAGGATTCACTACAGACATGTGTATAGCTGTATCTTCAACTAATTTTATTTAAATCACATTGTTTTAGTTCTCTCTTGGAAAAATCGGAAACTGGGATGTTGGTTAGTAGATAACACTGAGTTAAATATACATGTATAAATTGATTAAAAAGCAAAAATTAAAATTTTTATTATCTCTTTATAGAAATTTAAAATTATGGATTTGTCCTTTTAAATTTTATTTTCTTGTATTACTCATTTTAATGTATTTTAAATGAATTGTATAAAGACACATTTAAAAAAAAAAAAAAACCGATTTAAGAATTGTTTTGTAATTTTAGAAAACTTTATAGTTGGAATTGTTTTAGTTAGGTTAGTTATTTTTAGTTTATGTTGACTCGGTATTGGGTTTGTTCCTTGCTATTTGTTAAGTTATTTTTGGGCTTTACTTCTCCTCTTTGGTTAAATATCTCGATGTTTTGACTACATGGGGCTTTAGTTTGGAATTATATTTTCTTTAGATTGTTGTGTTCCTAGTGTCTTTAATCTAAGTTGGAAGCTGATTATATTAAAATATTTTTGATGATTGTGGCATTTTTTTTGTTCAACGGAATTAGAATGTCCTTTATCCACCACAATAAAATGCATTTCTGCAATTTTCGTAATGGAATTCATCTTTTATGGATATATGTCATGTTTTTGGTTTCAAATTATCGCCTTACGTTTTGAAACTTGTTTTCGTTCTTCAAGTTATTAAAAAAAAACACCTAACTATCCAAACCACTGATGTCTTCTTCGTCATCTCCTCAAATCTGTCAACGCTGAATTTGTCAAGGCCTTTGGATTGAAAGTTGGTGAATCTCCTTTGAGGAGTGTCGTTCTATTCACATGGCATAAATAGTCTGAGTTGTTACACAATAATCGTAACTACAAAATCTACAAAAGATTATATCTTATCTACTAACATAATATTCTATTCTAACACCCTCCGGCAGTCGAATCGTGGCTTTGTTTAATGGTGAGACTGGACCTGAATTCGTTGAACAAGCTTGTGGGAAGACCTTTCGTAAAAATGTCTGCAAATTGCAGAGATGAGGGGACGAATAGAATCTTGACTTGGCCTAGAGCAACCTTCTCGCGAACAAAGTGTAAGTCTATCTCAATATGTTTCGTTCTTTGATGCCGAACTGGATTGTGGGCGACATACACTGAACTGATGTTGTCGCAGTAGACGATAGAAGCTTTGGAGAGAGGATGACCAAGTTCGAGTAACAAGTTTCGTATCCAAGTAAACTCAGCGACCGCATTGGCAACTCCTTTATACTCAGCCTCGGCACTAGATCGGGAGACCGAAGGCTGTCTCTTTGACGACCAAGAAACCAGATTTGGGCCTAAGTACACACAATAACCTGAAGTTGAGCATCGAGTATTAGGACACCCAGCCAATCAGCATCAAAATAAGGCACCAAGTCTGTGATTGAGCCTTTGTGAAGCTGTAAACCGAAGCATGTCGTTCCTTGAAGATAGCGTATGATGCGCTTGAGGGCATGAAGATGAGGTATCCTGGGATCATGCATATAGAGACATATCTGATGAACGGCGTACGCAATGTCAGGTCGAGTGAACGTGAGATACTGAAGCGCCCCAGCCAAACGTCTATACTGTGTAGGGTCTTGTATACGTTCACCTTCATCGGCATGAAGTTTGGAATTTAAATCCACCGGAGTAGCTATAGGTTTGCAGTCTTTCATGCCTGCTCTATTGATGATATCAGTCGCATAAGCCTTCTAACTGAGAAAGATTCCATCATTAATAAATTCGGCCTTGACACCAAGAAAGAAATGCAAGTTGCCAGAGTCAGACATGGGAAATTATGTATGTAACTTGGTGATAATCTTGTGAAGAAGTGTGGCATCAAACGCTGACAAGATTATATCATCAACGTATAGGAGAAGAAAAGCACGATCAGATCCTTTCTTGAAGACAAAGAGAGAGGCATCACTTTTACTGCACTTGAAACCCATGTTAGTAACAAAAGAAGCAAAGCGAGAGTTCCAGGCACGAGGAGCTTGTTTCAAACCATAAATAGCTTTGTTGAGTTTGCAAACATAGTCAGGATGATCCTTGTTTGTGTACCCTGGAGGTTGGTGGATATAGATGGTTTCATCAAGAAGGTCATGTAAGAACGCATTCTTGACGTCAAGTTGATGTATTGGCCAGTTGTTTGCAAGACTGACGTTGAGAATTGTTCTGATGGTGGCCGGCTTGACGACTGGACTGAACATCTCATTGTAGTCGACGCCCTCTTCTTGAGACTTGCCATTTGCAACCAAGCAAGCTTTGTGCTTCAGGGGATCACCATCTGCATTTAACTTGTGCTTAGACAACCACATACAATGAACAATATTAGTGTTGCTTGGTCTCGGAACAAGATCCCAAGTCTTTGTCTCAATAAAAGAGTCAATAACATCATCCATTGCTGGTGTCCAGTTTGGATCCGATAAGGCTGTTTTGTGGCTAGTAGGAACTGGTGAAACAGTTAAGAGTAAGGTAAACGGTTTCTTTGGCTTTTTAATACCAGCCTTACCTCATGTCTGCATTGAATGGATTGGAGCAGGAACGATGTGAGGTTAAGGCTGCGAAGAAATAGAAGAAGTAGTTGATGTATTTGTCGTAGCCGTCGATGGAGTGAGAGGAGGTTGCGTCTGGGAACCTGCTTGAAGAATTGTTTTGAAAAGAGGAGATGTTTCATCATCAGCTTGAAGGAACTGATATACCGACGATGATGAAGCTTTTTCTGCAGCTGGAAAGACAGTTTCATCAAAGGAAACATGACGAGAAAGGATGATTTTTTTTTGTTTTAAGATCAAGACAGCGAAAACCACTATGTTGAGAAGAATAACCAAGGAAGAGACAAGGTGTAGACCGAGGAGCTAGTTTGCGAAGGTTAGAATGATTTAAGTTGGGAAAGCAAAGGCACCCAAACACTTTTAAATGATCATACCTCGGCGTTTTGTGGAATAGAAGAGTGAATGAAATTTTGTTTTGAATGGAAACCGATGGCAAGATGTTAAGAATATGAACAGAAGCATTGAGAGCTTCAACCCAATATCCAGGTGCAAGATGAGCTTGGAAGAGAAAGCACCGGGTAGAGTTGTTGATTGTTTTGATCATTCGCTCTGACTTGCCATTCTGTTGCGAGGTATGCGGACATGAAAATCGGAATTGAAGCCATTTGTGTGAAAGAAAGCTTGAAATTGTGAGTTTTGATACTCTCCTCCATTGTCACACTATAAAGCTAGAATATGAGTTTGAAACTGAGTTTGAACATAAGTATGAAAGTGTTGAAATTTTGTGAAAGCATCAGCCTTACGTCGTAACGGGTAAACCCATACGAAGCGAGAAAAATCATCCAAAAATAAGATGTAATATTTAAAACCACTGATACTGGAAGAGGCGATGTCCATATGTCTGAATGTATAAGCTCAAATGGACGAGTTGCGATAGAATTTGATTTCAAAAATGGCTATTTTATTTGTTTCCCAAGCTGACAAACTTCACAAGAAGAAGATAAGTTGTCATTATTACAAGAAATTAAATTCATTGAGCGCAAAGATAGAAGAGAATTCTTATTGAGATGCGCAAGTCTCTTATGCCATGTATTCGGCGAGAAAGAAAGCAAAGCAGTAGAGGTAGGTGACGATGGAGGAAGGTTGGTCGGAATGGAGTAGAGATCTCCGGAACTGTTAGTGCATAGAAGAACCATCCGAGAAAGAAGATCCTTCACAGAAAACCCAAACGGATTAAATTCAACAGAACATAAATTATCCCTTGTAAATTTTCAAATAGAGATTAAATTCTTAACAATTTGAGGTGTTATGAGAACTTTATTGAGAGATAAAGGACGTATAGGAGAAGGAAGCGTGGTGTTACCAGAGGAGATAACCGGAATCCGAGAACTGTTGCCAACAATTACATAATGATTGACATTGTTATTAAGATTAGACTTAAGAATACCTTCGGATGCAGCCATGTGACTCGTAGCTCCTGAATCCATATACCATTCGCCTGTAGAAGGATCAGCCAGGGTCATTGTGTTGAAAGCTTGAGCAAAGTCAGTTGTAAGCTGCGGAGAAGTGGTCGCAAGGTTTGCTTGTTGCGGTGTTGTAGGACGTGGTCCTAGTAAGCCACGTTGAACCTGGTTCGGCTGCATATAAGGTCCCCAAAAGGAAACTGTTGCTGCCACTGTTGAAACTGAGGTGACCAGTAGCCGTTTGGGAACTCATTGCTGATTGTTGTATCGATTGTTGTTACCACGACCCCTTCCTCTGTTGTGATTGCGCCTTCCCCTATTGTTGTTGTTGTAGCTGTGATTCTGAGGCCGTGGTGAACTGGAAGTAGGCTTGTGATCAGAAACTGTGAGAACAGTAGAGGACGAAGAAGTAGAGGAAGACGAAGCTGGTTTTGCAGACTTGTTGACCCTCTTTTCCTCCATTTCCAACATATAATGTGCCGATTCAAAAGAAGGAAACGGCTCACGATGTTTGATCACATTTATGATGTTATCAAACTTTTCACTGAGTCCGGTAAGGAGGTACATCACAAGAGTTTTGTCTGATACCAGAGCATCAACATTCATCAACAGATCCGAGGGAGATTTCAGCTTATGGCAATAAGTTTGAATAGACATATCACCAATCTTCGTGGTCCTCAATTCGTTGTCAAGTTGGATGGCTCTTGCTTCGTCAGGCATCGTAATTATGATCATCAAGATCAAGGATGATAGGGATGTGAGATTTGATGTTGCTGACACCAAAAGCCCTATCGAGTTGTGCATGAGGAGCCGCCATGAAAGCAGAAGAAGAAGAGATCGAGAGAGGAAGGATTTATTTGAGAGAAGAAGAAAGAAGAGATGATTGAGAGCAACTATGCTCTGATACCATGAAAGTTGGTCAATCTCCCTTGAAGAGTGTCATTCTATTCACAAGGCATAAATAGCCTGAGCTGTTACACAATAATCGTAACTACAAAATCTACAAAAAATTATATCTTATCTACTAACAGAATATTCTATTCTAACATGGATAACTTCCTCTCTTTCTCTATTACTCAATACCTATTCACCTATGTTCTAAAACACGGCCACTTTGCGATTACATGATTAACGGCGATAAATCATGGGAATTTTATCCCAAATCAGAAAGAAAAAAATGAAGAAAGAAAAAAAACTCAGATTTATTGTTTTTTGGGGTCAAAAACATATATGTATAACATGATTTATAGTTTTATAAAGAAACCGAGTTAATTTTGCAAAGAAATCTGTTGATTTATAAGAAATCAGTAAAAACTTTTGTGATAACAATGGTGGCTACGGAGGAGAAATAAAATTAGGCCAAGGAAGAAGAAGACAGCAAAATTACGATTGTACCCCCTATGTAATAAAATAAATTAAAAACTTGCATATATGAGGGTCGAACCTTTGAATCACGTGCTATAATAGGAGTTCGTTATCCACTTGGCCGCTAGAACTTTCATGTTTATTAGATAGCGTCAAATATAAACAAAAACTAAAATTTTAATGTAAGCTTAAATTTAATTGACCCTAAACTTTCAAATATGCAATTTAGCCCCTGTTTTGATGGAGAACTTTAGCGCTTTTGAACGTGCAGTCCCTAAGCTTTTGTATCATTTAATTTTTGACCCTAAAATTTCCAATTTTGCATTTTTATCTCTTGTGATATGCAATGAACAAACAAATGCTATATATATACACTTAAATGAAACCTAAAATGATCTATATGAACTCAAATAAGATACTCAAATGAACCGGTGTACATCTATAAATGAACTCAAATGATATATCATATCTCTTGCAATGTACAAATGAATCGGTGTACATGTAATTTTTTTGTGAAATTGTTGTACACGTGGACAATGAAATAAATGTGTACACAGTGATAATATTTGGACTGATATGGATGTAACAAATTTATTATGTGTACATATGGACAATGAAACCTTGTAAATGTATGTAACAAATTTACCAGGTGTACATGTTAATCATTGCATGACGGCCACAAAGAGTAGAACTGCATCAATATGAGCATGTTGCGACGAAGAATAGGTCATGTGGACGATGATGTGGAGGAGGAAGCTTGGTTGCGGTTATTTTGTGGCTAATGAGGAAAATAAAGATGTGGCGGCAGTCAATGGTGCTATTGCGGTGGAGGAAATGCTCAAGACGATGACCATGTTGCAACATGCCACTAATTAAGTAACATAATTAGTTGGAAAACGTGATTTTGTGACTTTGACAAGAAAACATGTTTTTGCGGCTTTAGCCAAAAAATAGATTTAACAACTTTTAAAAAGAAAAGGTTGTTTGTGGTTTTGACGGCAAAACATGATTTTACGATTTTAACGGGATGTTACGCCTTAGTAATATACAATGTACATATGTGAAGATGTACACATGTACACATGAACATATGTTATCTTTTGTACACATGTAATCACGTACACATATACATATGAATAGCTACAAGCATTTTTGCGGAAATGATGTACACATGAATATTTGGAAATATGATGGTATTTTATGATTTTATTGATTTTTGATATCATATTTTAGTTCATTTAAGTCAATTAGGTGTTTATTGCATTTTCATAAGTATTTGCGTATTTTGGGGGCCTATATGCACAACTTAGAAGTTTAGACCAAGTTGAGGAAAAACCTAAATGTTTAAAGTTTGACGCCAAGTTGAGAAGAGTCAAAAAGTGAAGGGTTCGAAGCTAAAAAACGTAAACGTTAAACAAAAGTAAAATATTGTATTATATTAATAAATGTATAATAATCAATTGGGTCTAGTGGCTCATTCCCATTGTAATCGTCTCCTAGGTCACATATTCGAAATAATATGTCAATTTTTTTTTGCAATTTTTATTTAAAGAGTGGCACATTATATATCTTTGTTTCCCTATACTAGGGTTTCATGCAACAAGTATTTGCGGGCGCCATTGATTTGTTTCACCTAATCTTTCATTCGTTTACGTTTTAATTGTAGATTACACTTCAAGATTGTAGATTTATCACTTATAAACAGATTTCCAATTTTACATTTGAAACTTTTGTGAGATTTGGCCGTTGTTGCTCGAGATTCTGCAACTGAAGCGAAACAGTGGATTTTGAGCATCATGACCACTACGAGCTATTGTCACAGCGCAAGGGAGATGAGTTGCAGAGCACGACGTGGAGGAGGAAGCTATTCGCGATGATTTTGCGGTGAAGAAGAAGATGAACTGCGACGGCTTGGCTGAAGTTTGCCGGCGCTGACGAAGGAGGACCAGAAAGCATGACGAAGAGGAGCGACGGCATAAATGACATGATGCACAATTAAGGAATGAGATGTGAAGAAGAAACTTTTGAAGCTTTTTGGTTTCAAAATTTGTTTGTATGTTCGAAAGAAAATAAAAGAAATTAATTAACTTAAGAAAAAATGTAGGACCACTTAGTTAGATAAATTACATTACTTGATAATGGTTTGGTGTCTAGCTCCAAAAAACTACCTTAGTAGTGATAGGGACCTAGGATGTAATAAAAAGATCGAAAGTGGTTCTGAGTGTAAAAACACTCTTAAATGATAAGTAAACTTTGAAAGTTTCTCTATATATATAAACATTTAATGATGAGAACTAGAATCAACTATGCTTTTGAATTTAGTTGAAGTACTCTTTTTTGGATGATTATGCTATTATAAACTATGAGAAATATTACAGACGATTCTACAGCCAATCATTATACCTGCCTTATGAGGATTCCCGTCTGACTGCATCAGCTGATGCTGCCCTATCGGATCCACCATGGACGGTATTCCTGATGCCTTGCTGCAAAACTCTTGTAAGCATTTTCTCCCTTACTTTAAATAATTTCGCCTTTTTTGGGATTCGAAACCCAGACTTCCTGGTGTAGAAGCATTAATGAATCCTTAGTCAAACCACTAGACCAATAAAAGATTCTCATCACATGATATATACATAGTTGTAAATATTTCAACTTTACAGAGAATCTAATATAAAGCATGTATTTGAATTTGATTTCCTATAAAATTGAGATACTCATAATTAAATAATATATATATATAGTGAGAATCTTAGGTTGAGAACCTTCCATTGAAGGTGCTCCAAGCTTTTTCTCGCCAGACACAATTGTTTATTCACCAAAAAGGTTTATTGATTCGTAGTTCAAATCTAAATTGTATTTTTCTAAAAAATAATTCTTTTTTTTGTTTATTCATCTGAATACCGATGCAATTGTTTTTTAATTGAAATTTTTTGGTATTCATTTTTATAATGTAAAAGCTAAAGAAAAAATATTTTTAGATAGACATAAAAAAATTGTCAACAAAATAACCTTCAAGGAGTAAAATAACCACAATAAATTTTATTAAAGAGTGTAAATATATATTTATATCCTTTATGTTAACTAATCTAGATTTATGGTTTAGAGTTATGAAGTCGGATTTTGGAAGCGAATTTTAAAATAAAAAAAACTCTTAAAGTTTTCAAAATATAAAAAGTTTATTTTAGTTATTTTTTCTTGAGTTCTATTTTTATGAGAAACTTAAAAAATGTTTATTTGAGAGATTTCTCAAACTAAATTGCATAATAAACATTTTGTTTTAAGTTGGATCCCCTGTATAAGAAGATCGGCTCTGAATTTGAGAATGCTTCTCGTCAGGGGTGAAGAAGGCATACTAAAATTTTGTAGGGGACATAACTGAAATTGGTCAAAACAAAGCATCAAATTGCTAAAATCATAGGAGCATAACATAAATTATTCAAAGTTTTACATGTAATTTTAAAAAACTATGGGGGCATGTGCCCCACCCTTGTGCAATGTGGCTTCGCCACTGCTTCTCGTATTACTCCACTAGGAAAGATAGGGACAAATCTAGTGGATTCTGCAAGTTGCCAACTTGGTTAATTCAAAAAAGTCAGAAAGTAATAACAATGAAGACTGAAAATAAATATAAAATGAAAATCAAAGGATCCAGACTCTGATGATGGTGAACCAATTAGAAGACAGGATTTGTTGACAAAAAAAAACAGGATTTTCTAGCAGCCACGACTTTAATGATTTAACTCAAAATTCTTCTATTTTGTTAAATACTATATTCATTTCACTTTACGTTATAAATTTATGCACATACATTAAAAAAACATTTAATTTTACATATTTTCTAGATAAAAACACAATTACATATACATCTAACCACATTGTAACCAATAAAAATTAAAATAACAGATAAAATTAATAAATTTTGCATTGAAATTATAAAAAATTTTAAACAAAAAAAAAATCTCTAAAATAACAAATAAATCAAAACGGAGTTAGTATGAGTTATGAGTAGGAATGGGCTACATACAGTTTGAAAATCAATTTATCACTATAATATGGTTTATTTTATTAGTTTTGTTTAGATTTAAAATATTTTTGTTGACCTTAAGAACAAAACACGTATATAAAAAAATTCATGATTCTAACAAAGATATCTTTACACACGCTAATACAAAAACGAAATGAGCAAATAATTGTCTTCATAGTACATGTTACATAGTGCTTACAAGTTGCCCCATTTTAATTTAAAGATTATCAATACACTAACTACAAAGCTACTGATTTTTCCATAATGGACTGAGCAACGGAAAGAAAAAGCTCGGTGACGGCGGTGGTAGTGATTCGTTACCGCCTATAAACCGCGGTGAAAACGCGAAGAAATTGGGTGATAATAACGGAAACGGCGATCTAGGGGGTGGCGACAAAACAAATTGTGAAGCGGGAGACTGGAATAACATTGGACTAGGACCAGTTTGATGTGAAGGAAACAAACCGGTTGATGATTGAACCGGGTTTTGGTTTTGTAGCTGAGGTCGGTTTGCAACAGGGCTTGATTCAATTAAGTAACGCATATAAGCCGAGATTGGAGATTCGGCCGGGTTAGCAGACCGAACCGTTTCAACGGCAACTGGATCTGACTGAACCGGAGGTGGAGGTGGAGGGTGGTTAACTTGAGTCAAAGGAGCCGGTCTAACTTTGACCAACCTTGAATTTGGAGGTTTTGGTGGGTTTGTTGACTGTGGAGGATTGACTGAAGAAGCTGAACCGAGTCCGGTTAACTGTTGAACAATTGATCTAAAATCGGTTTTGTTGATGTTATAAAACAAAGCTTGAGGATTCTGTTGTTGATTTTGCTGGTTTGATGGATCTTTACGGATGTTTTTCCCAATCTTATTGACACCTAGATGATGATGATGATGATTATCATTATTTCTCTGATCATCCATCACTAAGCCTGAGACAAAACAAAAAACAAAAACAGATGCAAAATATTATTTGGAAGAAATCAGCTGAGAAACCACAAAGCAAGCTAGAATCAAATGGTTTTAAACCCTTTTAACGAGAAAGAGAGCTTACACGTTTTCTGATGTTGACCAGAGTAATGAAGACTTGGAAAAAAAAAAGAGGAGGAGGAGGAGAAGAACAAAACAAGAAGAGGTTTTAAAGATAAAACAAAGGAAAGTATGATTTTGTTGACTCTCTTGCTCTCATCCCTTTATATATTTCTCTTAGAAATTTCAGTAGTCCTAGTTTAAAATATGTTTCTTATAGTTATTCAATAATCAATGAGTAGATCAAGTATATACAAGTCAAGGGCTAATGTTAATGATAATGGCAACGTTGTCTATATATTTCTTAATAATTTATCATCAAGATTTTTTTTTTAAAACTATAAGGGGTGGTATTGGATTGAAGAATTTAAAAGAATTCAATTGAGGATATAAATAATAGCTTTTAAGGTATTTTAAAGGATTTGGTAAGAATTTTAATTTATTTGTCTAATTCTAATGTTTTGGATTTTAAAAGAATTCAAATAAATTTGATCATATCAATTCTTCTAAATTTTATGAACTAATCTTTTTACACGAAGAGAAAAGTTTATAAAACTTTGACAAACAAAAACTTTAGGGGGTGGTATTGGATTGAAGAATTTAAAAGAATTCAATTGAGGATATAAATAATAGCTTTTAAGGTATTTTAAAGGATTTGGTAAGAATTTTAATTTACTTTTCTAATTCTAATGTTTTGGATTTTAAAAGAATTCAAATAAATTTGATCATATCAATTCTTCTAAATTTTATGAACTAATCTTTTTACACGAAAAGAAAAGTTTATAAAACTTTGACAAACAAAAACTTTAATCATTTTCATTTTTATATAAAAGAGAATTTTTTTTAAAGTGAATCAAAATTTTGACTAATGAAAAATAGTAAAGTCGAATAAATCATGTATGATTATGTAAATATGTAGCCATTTAGAAATAAAACAGTTTCACGAAAACATAAATTACAACATAATATATTTTATAATCATTTATATAAATAATAAAATATTTGTAAATTTATAGCGAAAACTATGTTTTCAAATCTCTGATATTATAATGATTAATAATTTTGACATATATATCTGATATATAAAAATTATAAAGAATCATTTTCAAATTTCAGCCTAAAATCTAGGAATTGGTTCTTTACAAATTTTAGGAAATTTTCCATTAAATTCTATTGAAATACAATTACTACAAAATTTACAAAAATTGAATAACACAAATATTTAATCGAATTCAAAATTCACTTAATCCAATATCACAAGAATTTATTAGAAATGGTAAAATGATTGATTGAATAACACAAGAATTTAATAGAAAATTCAATTCCCTTGAATTCATTTCAATTCATAAATCCAATACCCCACCTAAGTTACACTTTTATTAAAAACGTATACAGTTGTAGATTAGGGATTGTAAAACGTGGTTGGAATATTCACAGATAAATTTGTCACAAATATTATGAAGTTATTATAGAATCCATTAATAACTCATGAATTTCTTATTATTATATAAAAATACAATATTAATAGCACACATGAATTATTTGCAATAAATGTTATTCTTAAGGTAAATAGAGATTTATAAAAAAATTGCGATAAAGATTTTATGTTTGTTCTCAAAAATTCATATAGAGTAAAATCTCTATAACTTAATAATGTTGGAACTATGACATTCTATTAATTTACAAAAAAAAATTTCAGATTTATATATTTTAATGTAAAAACGTGATTTTACGTAATATACATTATTAATTGTTATAGACAAAAAAGTGTGTTATTCATATTTGATCATTTAGCGTATATGAAATATTTAGCGTGTATATAGATAAAAAATTTAAGTGTAAGATGATAAAATAACACTGAAATATTTTGAAATGTTCAGAAAAATTATAGATAAACTTCACTTATAAAAAAAAATATATTTTTATATAAATTTTATATATACAAATTATTAACTTATGTTTACATTGAGATTATATATTTATATAATATTTTAAAAATATTATTTTATCGACTTGAGTCATATTTTACACTAGTCTAACTTGGGACTATTGAAACTTATTAATTTACTGTTTTTATTACTTTATCGACAATTATTTATAGAGTTTATATTGTATGTCAATAAGTATATTTTTTGTCAATAATGTGGAACATGCAGAATTATATCTGGATTATGACATAGTATCCAACAAAATCAGTAACATACATTCACATCATGATCATATGAATTAGAATAAACACACACATAATTTTCATCAAAATAATAATATTTTACATCTCACATTTTCTATCATGATTTATATAACCATGAATCTGGATTCAAACTACATGTAACCAGTTTCATTTATGTTTCATAAAATATCAGAATCATAACAAATCATTGATGATCATATGTTAACCTTGCTCTTCTCTTCTATCAACCCTTGATCTCTCAAATTCTCAAAACTCCAATTCCTTCTCATTCCACTACTTCTCACAAGCTTTGGTTGTTCGGTTCTAAGCAGTCCATTGCCAGAGTTAGAACCTACCGGACCACTAAGCCTAATATGAGGAATCTTTTTCACCTTCTTCATTCTTTGCGCTAAAGAGGATCCTGATCGTCCAATCTTCTCAGAGATCTTAGCATTCAAATTCCCTGACCAATTTCTCCGACCAACCTGATCAGCACAATATGTTTTACCTAAGACGGGGTTACTTTCGACCGTTGGTGGTCCAGGACCAGAGAGATCAAACTCTTTGTTGGAATCCGTACGTGAAAGAGCTTGACATGATAGACAATTTAGACTCATAGCTTTTCTTGATCTCCTTACGAAAATGGAGATCAAAAATAAGAGAAAGAGAGATACAAAAGATGAAAGAGAGAGTTGGTTTTATTTGGTTAGTAGTTTTTATTTTAGTAAAGACTAACAAAGGACTAATCTAATTTTGGCCAAGAATGTATATTAGTAAATTTGAGTTTTCCATAACGTAGATTTAAGATAGTTATAGCATCTTACACGTTAAGTAACAACTAAATTGTCGTTTTTTCTTAACATTCATGTAGTTTTGAGAAAATTTGTGCCTTTGGTGTGTGCTGATTTATGACAAAATTTATAAAAAAAATAACAATAGTTAATGTCATATAATTTATCAAAATAATTTGCAGTGCGAATGAATGAGTGAAATATATAATTTACATAGCCAAATATAGACTGAAAGATGACTGTTGAGTAATACCTTAGAAAGGAGTCAACTTGTAAATAGTTTTTTTTTTTTAACTTGATTACCCATTAACAATGGAGAAAATTAGTTTTCTAGTCATCATCTTAGTTTGATACCATGGCATGTTCTTTTCATAAACTCTTCGACCAGGGGTAGCAACTAAAAAATATACTTATTATCACAGCAAACACAACACTGGAATAACGCCAACTTGTTTTTCATGTCGATGCGGCAATCATCGCAAAGTAAAAGGAACACATAAAATTTCACGATAAACGTTTCTCATCTTTTGTATTCTCGGCACTTTACTAGCGCTCATTTTAATTTCTATATCAGTAAATTTGCTTTCGTCAGAGCCGGATGTGAGATTCTGGGACCCTATTCAAAATAAAATAAGCTTATCATAGTTTTTATAATAGAAAATAACATCAAAAAGAACTGTATAAATAACTATAGAACAAGGAAAAAACAATCTAAAAACATACTAAATAAAAACTCTCTAATTCTATGTGTATTACTTATCGCAAGGCATTCAGCATCCCTCCACGCTCCTGGATCATCACTATTTTCTTTCAAGCAAAGTAAGACATATCTGATTTTTGGAGCTTTAAAATGTATTGCCTTAAAGTTTTCAAGCTGACTTTCTCAACACGTATGTGATAGAGATTTAAGCATGAAACCTCCCCCATTTTCTGTACATCTACCATATAGTCGAAGAAGGTGAAAAAATCAGTATGACCGTTGGATAATCCTAACGAAAGAGATTTTTTTTTCCGAATGATTTAATAGTATTACAAATGGCCAAATTCAAATTATGACTACCACATGATGTCTAAAATACTCTTGAATTGATATCCAGCAATCTCTTCTATACTCTTTTGTTTTTCCCTTTTATGTTGGATCCATTATCATAGCCTTGTCCCCAAACATACTTAATATCCAGGTTCAGACCAATCAATGTATCAAATAGGAGCTCAAAAGGTCCGTTCCTGATTTATCATTAACTTCGAGAAAAGTAAGAGGTTTTTTCAATATGACCTGGAATACTGATATATCCACACGTCGAATAATGAGAGACATTTGCTCTTTGTGGCTTATATACATAGTAAAATGAAGAATAATTGAGAATAATTTGCCTCTTTAATCGTCTTGATGATCATAACCTTGATTTCAGAACCCAACATTCCAATCAACTCATTCCTAATTTTGTGGCTGAGATAATGGTATTAGATTTCTTCTTTGGTAATTCTCCTAATGTACTCCCTTATTACATGCTCTAATGCACCAGTCATCTCAAAAGTCCCGTGGAAATTCCCATTGTTATCTTTGACCAATTTTTTTCATTAGATCTCCGGAATGCTATATTACTCTTCGTCAAATACTTCACTGAAAACAATCTCAGTAAAAGCCCCCTTTAATGATTTTTCTCTTTACCGATTTCTTTTTGGATACGCGTATCAATTGTCTAATTCTTTTGCAGCCTCATCTCTAATTACATCCACTTGCTCATACACATAACGTTGGCTCAACCTTAGTACAATATTATTCCAATTCATAAAACCAATGCTTGCTAGTTGGGAAGTATCCTTGCAAGCAGCCTAAGTACATCAGTAAGATTGACTGGGCAACAATACTGAAGAACTGGAGCGTTGATAAAGCAAAAAGCAAGAGCGAGTCAGCTGTTGAATCTCGCACTTTTGCTCCTCCAGGGAAGGAGATGCACAAGCACGATTCAGGACCACATACCTTCTTGAATATTGAGTATAAGATGGTAAGTTTTTGCCTTACGTTTTTACCTTAAGTTTTAGCCTTAAGTGAGATGTCTAACTTTCTTATGTTTCCTCTCTTGTAGATGGTTGATGAAGGTTTGGAGGAACCACCTCCATACACAACCCTTGTGAGGAAGACTCACATGGGTAAAGATGGTTCCTTCCTCGACCAACGTACTGAGGAACTGGTGCTGGAGGTTAAGCAAGCTGTTGAAGAGATGATACCAAATAGATCTCCCCTTGGTGACAGTCAAACTGACTCCACTGCTGGTACTCAAAGTTCAAAGCGCCTTCTGCTGAACCAAGAATACATCAAGGTAATCATCTCTCCTCTTCATTATCTTTATTTCTTGTTAGTTGATTAATTGTTAGTTATTGAACTGTGATTGAGATAGGATAAGGCTTGTGTAACATCCCGAGTTGTGTATGTGAAAAGGTTTAAGAAAATTGATTTGGCTAACTATGTCACCAAAGTTGACTTACCTTTTCCGTCACACATCTGTTTAGAACTTCAGGGTTAAGCGTGCTTGGGCTGGAGTAGTGAAAGGATGGGTGACCTATCGGAAAGTGATTCGCGATACCGTGCGAGTGAGGCCAAAACATGGGGAAAGGTCGGGTGGTGATTGCAGGGTCAGTAAACAATGATTTCGAGCCTTGGAAAAATTTATGCACTGACCGTTGGAACGAGATGGGGCCCACGGGCTGAGAGAGCGGGCGTGGGTGGCCCATTAGTCGTGGACAGTCAGGGCGTTACAAGTGGTATCAGAGCTGGTTAGCCATCTCGGTTCTGACCCAAGAGGCGTCTTGAGACCTGTCGTGGGGCGCAACGAGGGCGTTGCGTTCTTTGAGAGGGGGTGAATTGTAACATCCCGAGTTGTGATATGTGGAAAGGTTTAAGAAAATTGATTTGGCTACCTATGTCACCAAAGTTGACTTACCTTTTCCGTCACACATCTGTTTAGAACTCCAGGGTTAAGCGTGCTTGGGCTGGAGTAGTGAAAGGATGGGTGACCTATCGGGAAGTGATTCGCGATACCGTGCGAGTGAGGCCAAAACATGGGGAACGGTCGGGTGGTGATTACAGGGTCAGTAAACAATGATTTCAAGCCTTGGAAAAATTTATGCACCGACTGTTGGAACGGGATGGGGACCACGGGCTGAGAGAACGGGCGTGGGTGGCCCATTAGCCGCGGGCAGTCGGGGCGTTATAGCTTGTGCTTGACTTAATTAATTATTGAAATGTCTTAGTTAGTTATGTACCTTGAGATATGATCTGATAATTGCTTTCTTATGGTTCTTTTTCCTTTCCTTTTGTAGAGAGGAAAGACCCGCAAATGCACCATCTACGGCCTTGGCAGTGTTCAGTACAAGAACAACACTCCTTCTGTTCCAGTTCCGGTCACTCTGCAAAGCAACCTAGATGTGAAGATGCGCCTTTGTGGCTTGGAGAAATCCACTGCTAAAGTCAAGGCCAAAGACAGTGCTATGAAGACTGAGTCCAAAGAGGGGATGTCAGGAACAAGAGAAAGTCTCGACGTGATTCTACAACTTCTCCAACCTCACGGTCTCCAGCCTCAAGCTTCCATTCCTACTGACTCAACTGCACAACCAAGTAAGCCTCAAGCTAAAGCTCAGGGTCAGTCACATCCTCAGCAACATCATCTCACCACTGATAACCAATCTGACTTAGATAGGTGGTGCCAAAATGAACTTGGTATGTAATTTGAAGTTCCCATCTTTTGAACAATGTTATTTTGTGTAATTTGGTTGCTTCCATCTTTTGAACAATGTTAGTTTGTGTAATTTGGTTGCTTCCATCTTTGGAACAATGTAAAACTCCAACTTCTATGTAATATTTTTTTTTGTGATTGCAAATTTACTATTTTCCTAATTGCTTTGAATTGTAGTATATTACAATTGAAAATTAAATATTTTCAATATTTTTAAATAGTTTTAAACTAGCTATAGAAAATATCGTAGTGAACAAAATTAGAGATGATACGAAAAATGTTCATATCAATTTCCTAGCAAGGTGCCACGAAAGATATCGTAGTTTTTGGTAGCACATTGCTACGATAAATTTCGTAACCATTCGTAGCAAACGTTGTTACGAAAGTAGCATAGCATTTCGTAGCTACTTTATAGCTAAGCTCATAACGTAGCATTTCGTAGCAATAAAAAATGCTACAAAACTATCGAAGCAAAACGTAGCAACTTTCTACATTTTTTGACACACTAAATTTTTGCTATGCTCGTATAGCTATGTTTTAAATTTCGTAGCTTTTCGTAGCTATTCTCCCAAATAGCTACGAGATTTCTGCCATAACCACGAAATAAACATAGTTGTAGGCAGTTTTTTTACTAGTATTGTAAAGGGTGAACAATTTGCAACAAAAATAATAAACTTGTTGAATATTGTTGAATAAATTAACAAACCGTATGCTGCATATCTCCATTCTTCATGATCCATTTGTAATGTCTATGAGAAAAATGCTACCACTAACATCTTTGGGGGAAATATAATCTTTAGATGGTGGTGGGAGAGGATCTATCTCGATTCTTCATGATTCTTTTATAATGTCTATAAGAAAAATGTCTACCACTTACATCCTTGGGGAAAATATAATCTTAAAATGGTGGTGGGAGAGGATCTTTCTCAACCAAATAATTTATTAATTTCTGGTCAGATAATCTCTTAACTTCCCAAAGCCTTTCGCCACACTGTTTGTTTCTTTGCCACTGTTGCTTGTTGCAATTTTAGGGCTTTGGAGTGAATTCTATGAAATTTTGTTTTTGTTATAATGTTAGGCTTTTTCGTAAGACATTATAACATTATAACAAAAAACAAAAGTAGAATATTTTTGAGAATTATTCATACAACAATTATTATAATCTTTTGTTATAATGTTAGGGCTTTGGTTTTGTGATAATTATTTTTCTACGTAATTACAATTATAGTTTAGAAATAATTTAACTAATCTGGTTTTATCAGTTAGGAATATAGTTTCTTATTAACGATTTAATACAATAATGACTATAGTAAGGACTCTATAAATCAATAAAGCCAGGAGTATGTTTTTTAATTAATATATAGAGTTATTAATTTACAGAAATTTTCTTCTTTTCTTTTTGATGAAATTTTAAATTTATTGATCATCAAGAGTAAGTAACCAAAATGGTTTATGTACAGTTGCTATAACTAAAGAACAAAAGATTGAAAAAAATCTATAAGCATTGCTCAGTCTTGTGGCAAACCATCTTTGAAGAAGGCCCCTCAGCTTTGGTTTCTCAAATTATCCGGTGGACATGAATTAATACATGATGCAATTGCGAATTGTCTTATCAATAATCTGAGCTAACTGGTGGCTTGGCTTCACAAGATTGTTATGCTTTCTCTCATTATGTTCCCTCCAAATGTGATATATAGCAACCTGGAATGTCAAGCAGAGTAAAATCAAGGTGAGCTTGTCATGCGAGCGATGAGCAAGCTGCTCCAACGTGATGGACCAATCATGATCTGGCTGGGTACACATTAGATTCCCTACCACTTCAATCCAAAAGTGAAAGTTTAGGGACACGCAAAGAAGATATGATCTCGAGCTTTAGGATTGTAGCGTTTCACGTGATTCCAAGCTTTAGGATTCTTACCTCTCCAGTAAGATCAATGATTCTACCAAGGGGATGCAATATATATGACCAAAACTTGACATTGAGACCATTATGAATGTCCACATGCATGAAAGTCTTCGCCAACGGTCTAAGCTTCAACAACTTTCTCCAAACCCATGAACCAGCATTTGTGTCTTTTACATCCCAAAAAGACGTATGTTCAGAAGGTAACGTTTTCACCCAAGCCACCCATAGAGATCTAGAGTGTCTAAACAGACGCCATATCAGATTTAATGTACACACAATATCCGCTTCCTTGACTTTACGGATCCCAAGCCTCCTTCATCCTTGGGGAAACAAGCCTCATCCCAAGAAATCTTAGCCTTGCTGGTGATGCTAGGCGAGCCACTCAAGAGGAACGCATAGCACATTCTCTCGATTTCATCAATACATCCTTGAGGTAAGCAGAAAGCTGCACACCAAAAGTTTGTAATACTGAGAATCAGTGATTTAATCAACTAGAGTTGACCAGCAAAAGAAAGACATGAGCTTGTCCAACTGAGGAACCAGTTTTGAATCTTTGTCAATAGAGGCTCATAGTCGCTTCTTGTCATTATCTTTGTTGCAAGAGGGAGCCCAAGGTACTTTATTGGAAGGGCTGAGACCGAGAGACCCACATGAGGTGTCGCTTACTCGAGAGACCGTTCCCCTCGACCCGCTGCAAATACTGTGGATTTGGCAATATTTGTGGTAAGATTCTAGAAAATTCAGTGAAGTTCCCAATAGTGCCCCTCTATAAAGACATGGGAGCTGTTAGTGAAAATCACTAGTCATCCGCAAAGCTCAAGTGGGACATGCCAACCTCACGGCACCAAGGGTGGTAACCAATACTACCAGTATCAGTTCCCTTGCTAATTAGCTTAGATAGGACGTTACGCACAATCACATATAAGTAGGGCGAGAGAGAGCAGCCCTGGCGTACGCCCTAGCACTTGAGAAAAAACCCTCCAATTCTCCATTCACTGAAACCAAAAACCCAGCTGTGTCAATATAGCGCATAATCCAGGTGATAAAAAGATCCGGGTAATTCATTGCTCGAAGAGTAGCCTCAATGAAAGACCATTAAACAATGTCAAATTCCTTAGAAATGTCAGTTTAATCGCTGCCCTAGGAGAGAAAGTGTCTTCTGGTAACCCTTGACCAATTCTGTAGCCAATAAAACATTCTCAAGCAATAGCCTGCCCTCCAAAAAAGCATATTGGTTGAGCTCAATAGCCTTTGGAAGAGTCTCTTTGAGTCTTCTTACAATAATGGTTGAGATGACTTTGTAAATTACATTACAACATGCAATAGGCCGGAAATCAGTCATTCACTCAGCATTAATGGTTTTAGGAACCAGAGATAGGAGAGTGGCGTTGATGCTCCTAGGTAAGAAACCAAATAGGAAAAAGGACTTGATAGCTGTAACAAAATCTCTTCTGATCCCCCATGTCTAACCATTGTCTCATAGATTTTTAATAGAAAAACTGCTCCTCGATATCCGAAATATGATGCCAGTGCTCCCACGAATCAGATGCAACCTCCAAAGTAGATATATGGGGGTTGCTCAATGCCTTAGAAATTTTCTTTTTTAGATTTATATAATTTTCAAAATTTAAAATTTAAAATAAAAATATATATTTTCACGATCGTACATATTATTTGATTCAACTTTGTAAATTTGGATTTTGTCATTTTCTTGTTAAATTATTTAGTTTTTTTGATGTATTGTATACATAATTCTAAAATGAAATGCATAAAATTCTGTAAATAACATCAAAATGTTTACATGGAATAATTTTTTTACCGTGAATTTCATTTTGTAAAAAAAAGTAACAATATTAGTTCTTACTTATGATTATATAAATACTAGGGTCGGCCCGTCCTACGGGCAGGATATATTTTACTTATGATCTAAGTTATTATTTTTATATAATTTTGTGGTTTGTGTTTTAAGTTTGCATTTGCAAAAGATGTGTGTTGTATATTTTAAAAATTGGTGGGTTTTGAATCGAGTACGTTTGGTTGGACCTTATGAAAGTTCTTCTAATGAGTGGATGTATTATCCTAAGTTTGTTAAAAGTTTTGGGTTCAACATTTTTTGTAAGGTGTTATTAATTGGGTTTTTGAATCGTGTTTGAGGCTTATTGTACTGAAAAATAAGGTTGTTGTATGTATCTGTGATTTTTTTGATTCGGGTGGTGTGAGTATTTACTTGTTAGTCAAACAATCTCCAAGTCTTTAACTTCTAATACCATATTTGTGGGATTTTTTTAACAATCTTACGTATGTTTGTAGTTTTGGTTAATTTGTAGAGATGTTCAATCCAGATTTTAGTTTTTAGGTATTTTGATTTATAAAAATAGCAACCATAATAAAACCATAGATACTTTAATTTGGTTTGGTTTATATATCGCCGGTATTCGATCTATTAATGTTAATATCAAAATACGATAAATATATTTAGATTTTGTAATATTTTATGAATTATATATCACTTTTACTAAAATATAAAAATATTTTTATATTATAACTTTTAAGTAGAACATGTTTTATGTTTTCTTCTACTATTAAAATAATTAATAAACATATAAAGTTAATATCAATAATAAAATTCCTGAATTAAAAATTAATAAATTTATAATATTATTAAATAAATAAATATTAGCACAAATATTTGTCACCGAAAAACTAAAATAAATATGTTTTACTTAATTTAATAAAAGTGAAAAAAGAATTCCAAACCTAAAACAAAATATAAAATTACGTAAATCAATATTTTAAATATGAAGATCATATCATAAAAATTATATATGTTATTATTTATATTATATAATTTACATGTTGTTATACTACTATATTTAATAGATCAAAGTGTTTTAATGTTCGGTATTAAATAAATCGCAGTGTTTAAATATTTGGGACACGTGTCGCGTTGTCAGGAGATGACTTTGTGACGTGGAATCACATGTTGCAGCTTCAAGAGTGATTAAAACACTTCTTTATATATATATATAGATTCGGATGGTGTGAGTATTTACTTGTTAGTCAAACAATCTCCAAGTCTTTAACTTCTAATACCATATTTGTGGGATTTTTTTACCAATCTTGCGTATGTTTGTAGTTTTGGTTAATTTGTAGAGATGTTCAATCCAGATTTTAGTTTTTAGGTATTTTGATTTATAAAAATAGCAACCATAATAAAACCATAGATACTTTAATTTGGTTTGGTTTATATATCGCCGGTATTCGATATATTACGGTTAATATCAAAAAACAATAAATATATTTAGATTTTGTAATATTTTATAAATTAGATATCAGTTTTATTAAAATATAAAAATATTTTTATATTATAACTTTTAAGTAGAACATGTTTTATGTTTTCTTCTACTATTAAAATAATTAATAAACATATAAAGTTAATATCAATAATAAAATTCATGAATTAAAAATTAATAAATCTATAATATTATTAAATAAATAAATATTAGCACAAATATTTTTCACCGAAAAACTAAAATAAATATGTTTTACTTAATTTAATAAAAGTGAAAAAGAATTCCAAACCTAAAACAAAATATAAAATTACGTAAATCAATATTTTAAATATGAAGATCATATCATAAAAATTATATATGTTATTATTTATATTATATAATTTACATGTTGTTATACTACTATATTTAATAGATCGCAGTGTTTTAATGTTCGGTATTTAATAAATCGCAGTGTTTAAATATCTAGGACACGTGTCGCGTTGTCAGGAGATGACTTTGTGACGTGGAATCACATGTGGCAGCTTCAAGAGTGATTAAAACACTTCTTTATATATATAGATTCGAGTGGTGTGAGTATTTATTTGTTAGTCAAACAATCTCCAAGTCTTTAACTTCTAATACCATATTTGTGGGATTTTTTTAACAATCTTACGTATGTTTGTAGTTTTGGTTAATTTGTAGAGATGTTCAATCCAGATTTTAGTTTTAGGTATTTTGATTTATAAAAATAGCAACCATAATAAAACCATAGATACTTTAATTTGGTTTGGTTTATATATCGCTGGTATTCGATATATTACGGTTAATATCAAAAAACGATAAATGTATTTAGATTTTGTAATATTTTATGAATTAGATATCAGTTTTATTAAAATATAAAAATATTTTTATATTATAACTTTTAAGTAGAACATGTTTTATGTTTTCTTCTACTATTAAAATAATTAATAAACATATAAAGTTAATATCAATAATAAAATTTCTGAATTAAAAATTAATAAATTTATAATATTATTAAATAAATAAATATTAGCATAAATATTTGTCACCGAAAAACTAAAATAAATATGTTTTACTTAATTTAATAAAAGCGAAAAAAGAATTCCAAACCTAAAACAAAATATAAAATTACATAAATCAATATTTTAAATATGAAAATCATATCATAAAAATTATATATGTTATTATTTATATTATATAATTTACATGTTGTTATACTACTATATTTAATAGATCGCAGTGTTTTAATGTTCGGTATTTAATAAATCGTAGTGTTTAAATATCTAGAACACGTGTCGCGTTGTCAAGAGATGACTTTGTGGTGTGGAATCACACGTGGCAGCTTCAAGAGTGATTAAAACACTTCTTTATATATATAGATATAGATATATAGATTATCTACAGCAATTATTAACTAAAATCCGATTTGCATTTTTAAATGCAATGTTATATTTTTACATAATTTTAATATTTGATATTTAGTCATCTTTAGATACTATATAATTTTGAGTTCCAAAGGACAAACAAAAACATGATAATATATAGATATAGATACAAAAATTTAACATATGTTAAATTTTTTATTTTAATATAAAATATTATATAGTTTACGAACTCTAACTAGTTATAACGGTGGTGATATTCATCTATTGGTTTAATGATAATTTTTTTTCTGAAAATAAGTAGGTTAACTTAACAATTTAATACAATTTCCATATTTAATTTTATTTAATATTTTATTTTATTATAATCAGACTATAATTAAAAATTACAACAGAATATTAGTTAATATTAATTTATAATAATATTATATTAATATTTATGAAATAATTAATGCTTTTTTTATAAAAAGTAGAATTTTGATAAGATTTTGTTATATATTTTCAACTATTTTTTTATAACTAATAATAAAATTTAATTTAATTACTAAAAATTGACATGACATTAATATCTTTAAAGAATAATTTAAAATTCAAAGATTTTTAATGGTATATGTTTGTAAATAACATTTAAACAAAATATTATATTTATACTATGATTCTGTTTTAATAAGGTACAATTCAATTTGAAAAAACCACCCATGAAAATTTGTATGCTTCTGTTTTAATAAAAGAGATTTATGATACTATTAGGATTATATATTTATATAAAAGTTTTAAAAAGATTATTATCTTATCAAATTGTAGTATATTTAAACTGTTTAATTAATAACAGAAATTTATTAATTACAGTATATTTCCCTTATAGTATCTTATCAAATTGTAGTATATTTCCCTTAATTATAAGCATAGAATTATATAAAATCTATAATTAACACAATATCTGTTTTATGTATAATAAAAAAAGGAAAATAAAAGTTGACCTCCAAAAAAAAAGGTAAAAAGAGTCTTGAATGCGAACCATGCATGCCTGACTCAGTTAACTATATAAATCATACATAGAGGTAAACAAATCCAATGTATAATTCGAGTTTACAGTAAAAGATAATCCTTGAAAAAAATGGCGGCATAATTTTCCCTCCAAATTCGAAACATTTTAATTATGGACTTATTAATCCCACCTTCTTCCCTCCAACTCCTTCCCCTTTTCGGAATCTTCCTCCTAAATTTCGAAACTTTCACCAATTTTTGGAGCCAATTTCGAAATTTTCTCCTTCAATTACCCACGATTCGATCTAGAGGTAGACGATTTCCCCCAAAACCAAACCCTAGCTTCTTCTTCTCCTCCTCCTCTTTCCTCAGAAAATTCGATCTGGGTTTGTTGTTAATGGCGTCGAGTGACCCACCACCGTCTCCTAAAATCGAAAACCCAGTCCAAACCCTAGACGACGAGTCTTCACCCACCGCTCCGATTCGAGCCCTTGTTGCTAACTCCCTCGCGCTCTCCTCACCAATTCGCCAGATTCAAAACCCAGATGAAACCCTAGTCACCGATAACGAGTGCAGAGATTCTCAATTCATGCCATCTACTGACGGCGACAACAGCAACTCTCGCCCATCAGGGAGATACGTTCCCAATTTTAACTATCTTAGCGACGACGATGATCACAAGATGGAGCCTGTAGAGCCTTTCTCATGGTCGTATCTGAAGAATGAACCCACTGGTGTTGTATGTATCCTTTAATCCTCTCCTTAAAATCTAATTTTCGTTTCAATTTAAAAAAAAAAAACTCAATCAATTTGATTGTTTTCTTTCAGGGTGCTGGATTGTATAACTCAGGCAACACCTGTTTCATAGCTTCTGTCTTACAGTGCTTCACTCACACTGTTCCTCTTCTCGACACTCTTCGCTCTTACAAATATCAAGACCCTTGCAATTGTAAGAACATTGTGTTTAGTTCTTGTCTTAATTGTTCATAGCCTTACATCTTATAGCTCTTTTGGATTATTGTTTTTGTTTTCAGGTGGTAATGAGAATTTTTGTGTTCTGAAGGCTCTCAGAGATCATATAGAGCTTGCTTTGAGGTCATCAGGATATGGTTTGAAGATTGATCGGTTTCGTGATAACCTTAATTGTAACTTTCTCAACTCCATTTTTTTTTGCATAGCTTAGTGTTTTGAAGTTTCTTTATATCAACGGTTTTAATCCTGAAACCACTATAGATTTCTCATCTGACTTCCAGATTAACAACCAAGAAGATGCTCATGAGTTTCTACAGTCCTTTCTGGACAAGTTAGAGAGATGTTCTTTGGATCTTACTAGTACTAATAACCCTTCCACTGTTGTCTCTTCTCCAAGGGTTAATATTGTTGAAAATGTCTTTGGTGGGCGTCTTGTTAGTAAGGTAACAAAATTTAATTAATTAACATTACTAGTTATCTACTGGTGAAAGCACAGTTTCATATGTATAACTCTTGAAAAATATGTTTTTATCTTTTTGTTTTCAGCTTCGTTGCTGCAACTGCAACTCCATTTCAGAAATATTTGAACCGTCTGTTGGATGGAGTCTTGAAATTGACGATGTTGAAGATCTTTCTAGTGCTCTAGAGTCTTTTACATGTGTAGAAAAACTCGAGGACCAGCTTACGTGTGATGACTGTAAAGAGAAAGTCTCAAAGGAGAAGCAACTTAAGTTCAATAAGTTGCCTCTTGTTGCTACTTTCCATTTGAAGAGGTTTAAGAACGATGGAGTCTATATGGAGAAGATCTTCAAGGATGTTAAGTTCCCTTTGGTGTTAGATATGCTTCCTTACATGAGCAGTAACGAAAATCATGAAGTAAGTGAAACTTAACTGACCTTTCCTGTTCTGTAAAAAGCTGAGATTATCATGTCTTGTCTTAACATCTGATTGTGTTCTTGTTTTGTTTATTCAGGTTTCAACAAAGTACTATCTCTATGCTATGGTGGAGCATCTTGGGAGTGGAGTACATTTTGGTCACTACTCATCATATGTGAGATCAGCTCCTGAGACTTGGCATCATTTTGATGATGCAAAGGTAATACTAGATAACTAATGATTTCATTTTGATTTGTTTGGCTTAGCTCTTTGTAGACTTTTCTGAAGGGGTTCTCCTTTGTCAGGTCAGGAGAATCAGCGAAGAATGTGTTCTATCAAAGAATGCTTATATGTTGTTTTACGCAAGAGAAGGAACTCCTTGGTTTTCTAGTGCTTTTGAAGAGCTGAGGACATTATACGAAGCTACTCCAATAAATTTCTCGCCCACGTCGGTGCTTGAGACCACCTGCAGAGAGGAGTGTAATTCCAACAAAGCTTGTAATAGTTCGGTGGGAGTATCGATCCCGGGTGGAGATTACTCAGATTACCGTTGTGATGAGACACAAGATGAAGTGTTTCATTCAGCCGAGCCTATTAGTTATGACGTATCTTTCGCCTTTCAGTCACCACCTAAAGCTGATGAATCTGAGAAACCGTTTGTTGGGACCTCTCACCAAGAAGAGCCTACTTTGTATCCAGGTGGCAACAGAGCCACTACCATTGACGTTTCTGTGCCTGAGCTTAAGATTCAAGAGCAAGACCCATCTCCAAAACGAAAAGGTACCATCTTTTACTATGTGTTTTAGTAACTCCACCTGTAGAGGATAGTAGGAAAGATAGATTCAGAACTAAGTATTGACCTTTATCAGTGACCAGAAGTGATAAAACATAGACAAGACAAGAGAGTAATCCACATAGGGTTCTCCTGCACGAGACTAACATGATCTGATTTTTAGTTGAGACCTGGCTCTTATGCTGTGTTTTGTGTGATTCTATGTACAGCTGCTGAGAGAACTACCATTGGTGAAGAAACTGATCTGCCTAAGCCCAAGATTCAAAAACCAAATTCTTTTGCAAAACGCCAAGGTACCATAGTCTATGTATTTTTGATAGCTTTATTGTCTTTGTGGAAAAGATACCAAGTAAGATGGAGAAATATTAAAAGATCATGAGTCTGAGTGTGTGCGATTTTTGGAAACAGGAACATTTCAGATTAAACGTGAGCATTTGCAAAATAAGAAGAAAGAAGAAACTCCAGAAACAAAGCCGTTCAGAAGCATTGTTCCTGCTGTTTCTGTTGTAGATCATAAGGAGAAAGAACATGCTATTTCATATCTCAAGAACATGCCTTCATCATCTCGCTCTCGAATGCTTGCTGCAGCTATGGGTGTTGAGGTCAAGAAGAAGAAAATCTCTAACATCAGAAGATCTAATCTTCACAGAAATCTTTCTGAACGGCCATCAAATTGAAGTTTAGGATAAAAGCTACTCTGTTCAACTTTCTTTCTTTGATATGAAGAGTTTTTCATTGTTTTGTTTGGGGTTTTCTTGTGTATATCACTTTCATCAAATTTTGTAAAGCTCCAACCGAAATTCTATATAAAGATAATGTTTTTTCAATTGCAGAATTATGAAAAAATATTCAGTTATTAGGGAATACAGCATTTAAAGTAGGATGGGAATAAAAATTATATAATCAAAGTAGGATGGTTGAATCCAAAATTCTGTCTAGTTTCTGTTCAGTATTTTATTTTATAACAATCAGGTACCATATTAAAACTATATTTATCGGACTTAGTCTCTCTCTCTTAAACGCTCCAACTTCTCTCTACTACTCAAAAACAGAAATCGCTTTCGGGGGCCGATGAGCAATTCGCCGCCGGCCACCACCTCTCTTTTTGTTTTTTGTTTATGTTGTATTATACTATCGATCTTTAGATCGAATTATCTTCCGTTGCAGATAAATCCGTTAGTTTTGACGAACTTTTGCTTACTCTTTCGCTTGGTTTAACTTTATCCCGTTGATGCTTTGGGTTTGGATCTTTTCTTCTTTGTGGTTATGCACATATCCCTTTTCTATGAGACTCTTTATCTCTTATTTATTAAGAGTTAATAAGTCAACAAAAAGTGGAGCATCTCATGTGGAAAAGGACGATGGTGATGTTGGAATTATTCAATTGAGTCAAAGGAGATTCAGTAGAATTGGCATCTTCTATGAAGATGGTCCAATAAAGGTCTTCTCTTTGAATCAATCAGTGGTTCTCAATTTTAAATTGCCCATGGATGTAAAAGTCTCAGGCCTGAAGCGGTGGTCATCGGCGAAAGCTTAAATATGAAGAGTACAAAACTAAAGTGAAACAAAGTTTAATGATGGGAAGATTGAAGCTCTGTTGCTGGCTGTAGTCGGAATCTTGGCCGGCGGTGAAGCTGAAGGATCAAGATTGCATGTCCCAATCCACATGGTTGGAAGTTATTTCCCATGTCTACACGTTTGTCTAACTTTGTGTTATGTGTAAAATTTACAAATGTACTCTTTATATTTAATAAAATCTGAAGTTGACAAAAAAAAACTATATTTACTTTGGGTTGATTTGGTTTATATATTTTTTGGCTTTTAATCTTTTCAATATTCTTACGAAAAAATCTTAAACTATAGTTATTTTTTATAACATTTTGTCAATTTTATTTTGTAAGATTAATAAATCAAATTTATTAAACAATACTGTAGCTTTTAAATATAATGTTTACTTTATTTAATTATTAAAATAGTAATTAAATAAGAAATTCTTATAATTTCATAAGATAAAAATATTAATAATATCATAGTATTATTAAATAACTAAATTTTAGCGCAAATATATGTCAATGAAATACTTTACTTTAATAACAAATTACTCAAATTAACGTCTTAAATATCAAGATTATATCAATAATATAAACTATATATATATATATATCATCAGTTGTATTATGTAAATTTACATATAACTATACTACTATGTTTTAATTTATCAGTTTAATTGGTTTATATGGTTGAGCAGTTTATATATTGAACCATGTCCATATACTACATGTTGTTAAAATAACATCTATTCGGTTTATACGATATCATCAAATTCAAATCACTTTTTCTATTTAAGTTCGGTTTGGTTTTAATATATTTGGTTTTTACCAGGTTTAACACCCTTAATTCAAAGTACTAAATCAAAGTTTTTTTGTATTTTGTAATTAAACCTAAAAATAAGTTTTACAAGTAGATCATATCTCTCAAGGTACTAAATAACACTATATAGAAAAAATATTCTACATTAGATTTTAAATAATTTATTATTTAGAATATAATTTAGAATATATATATTTTTGGTTGTGGTTGGATAAACAAATATAAATTTAGAATATTTTACGGTTGTGGTTGGATAAACAAATATAGAAATATATTCTAAATTAAAAAATGATATATTATAGATAAAAAATAGAGAAATACCCTAAGATAGACCTAAAAAAGTTTTTGTCACACAAATAATCTTTAAGGAAGAAAATGACCAAAATAATATTTATTAAAGGGTGTAAATATATATTTATACCCCTTGGGTTAACTAATATAGACTTAAGGTTTAGAGTTATAGGGTGGGATTTTGGGGGTGAGGTTTAAAATTGAAAAAATAAGAAAAAATATTAATTTAAAAAATAAAAAAGGTTAATTTGGTCATTTTTGTTCTTGAAGGTTATTTTTGTGACAAAAACTTTAAAAAGGGTTATCTAAGAGATTTGCCCTAAAAATATATACATTTTATAATTTAATTTATATTCATCAATATCATAACTTGTTTTGTAAAACTTTTAAACCAAGAATATTCGCTATAATTTAAACATTAATATATAAAATATATATACATATATAAACGAACAAAATATCTTTTAAAATTTCTAATATAAATATTCAAACAAATTTTATCAAAATTGTAAATAAATTATTACATATATCATAAAGTTATGTTTTTGGTATTTTTATAATTTTATAATGTATTAATATTGATAATTTATTATTAAATCACTGCAATACTCATAACCAACTAGCCATAAATATTCTACAAATGCACCAATTTTAATAGCCGTTCCTGTCGTAGAAATCGTTTAATAACACTAGAAATCATAGCTACCCGCATTCGTAAATTCTCACAACCGCATCCGCAACTGCTGTGTTTCAATCAGCCATACCCTTAATCAATAAGATACAATGATGAAATAGTATAACATAAAAAACATAAAATATATATATATGTTTGCTTGTCTGATCGATTCGTAAGTGATTTTCTTTTTCATTTTCATGATATTTAAAATGTGCACTGAAATTAATATAAATGTTTTAAAATCATCTCTTGGATACTTACACGAATATGAGTTATGTTTTCAGCCCATTTACGTATTTGAAGAGAAGGGTCTATTTGTCGATTGCACTTCTAGTTAAAGATTAGTTTGGGTCATTAGGTAAGTCTGTTCCCATGGTAATAAAAATATGTTTTAAAATTATAAAACATTTGAAATAATGAATGTTTTAGATGATAAAACATAAATTTTCTTCTTAGATGTAAAAATTTGATTCATTGAAATCATTACTGATCTTTGTGATAAGTATGTTATGATCTAGAAACCCCAGTTTTAAAAAATAGAGAAAGCATATGATGAATGAATCATGTAATAGAAATTAAGGATATTGGACCAATGGATGGAGTAATGCCTCTATCATATTTTCCTCCAAAATATCCTAAACTTTGAAAATTATCAAGATCTAACAACTAAAAAAGCCGAAAATAACTTTTAATAATAAGTCAAAAAGTTTTAATTAAATAATGCACCATTTTAACTACTATTTTTTTAGTCAAACATGAATGAATCTCATATTTTTGTTGACTAAAATATTTTAGATCCGATGAAAGTAAACTTTTAAATTCATTAATAAATATTTAACGGTTTATTTTTGATGGATCTAAAATAGTTTAATTAATGAAAATATGAGATTTTATTAGTTTTGGACTTTGGTTTTAAAGTTGAAGAATTAAATCAGTTACATCATTTTAGTTGTGAATCTATCCAAATTCAGACTGTGTTTTCCTAATAAAAATTAAAATATTTTGTCTTTTTTGGTCTATTAACTGTTTTCCTCCAAAGATATTAATATGAATCTCTTCAAACTTCATTAAATGTTTTCCCCAAAAAGTTGGTATATATTCATGACATTTGTTGGAATAAAAGCATTACAACAATATTTTTTTTTTGTGGGAGGGGGGAGGGGAGACAGTTAATAAAAATTTGAAGAGATTCATTAATATTTTTGGAGGAAAAACAGTAAATAATAAGACAAAAAAGGACAGAAAGGTATTTTAAAAATACAAAAAAAAAAGAATAATCAAATAGAAAATTCCAAGAAACGGCCAAGGAGAAGGAGGGTTCCACAAACGGTCGAACCCAACGCGGCACGAACTTGAGGTTTGGAGTTACGTTCGGTTTAAAACCAACGCAATATTAGGCTCCGAGTTAAGGTTCGTTTAGTCGACATTGGGAGTATAAGAACAACTCTGTTCTCTTTGCTCTTCGCTTCTTCTTCTTCTCTCTTTACCCACTCTGCAAGAAACCCATCTCTCTCTTCTCTCTCGCTTTCTTAACCCTTTCTCACTTTCTCTCTCTAAACAGCTTTTAGCCTATTTTTACAAAGTGTTGGAGTTGATTCTGAAAAAGTCAGGTCCTTTATTGCATTCCAGAAATGGCGATTGAAAACCACGAGAACCCAAATCAAGAAATGAACCCTAAGAGCAGAAGAATCATCATGGTACGTTCAAGATCATTGACATTGTTAACTCTGTTTTCCATTGTTCACTCTGTTTTGCAGTGTCTACTCTCAATGCCCTTCGAGTTATACTGATTCATTATCGATTCTAAGATTTGGGTTCCACTGGAAACAAGAAAAGTTGTGGTCTTTCTCTAGTTTTCTTTTCAGATTTTCAAATCTCAGTTTCTACTGAAAATGCTCTGTTTTGTGTATAAAGAACGCGAGAGAACCAGTCAATGCTCTGTTTTGATATGTGGAAGCAATGGTGTTCTGTTCTGTGATCTTGTTAATGGTTTTTGTATCTCTCAGGGCGTTGGTGGACCAGAGGAAGAAGATAACCGATGGCCTCCATGGCTGAAACCATTACTGAAAGAACACTTTTTTGTTCAATGCAACTTCCATGGACACTCACCTAAAAACGAATGCAACATGTATTGTTTGGACTGCACCAATGGCTCCCTCTGCTTTCTCTGTCTTGAACACCACAAGGATCATCGTACCATTCAGGTGTTGTTGCATTACACGACCCCAAAGGTTATATCATATAAGGAGAATGCATTTGGACGAAACTTGATTTTGAATGTATAATGTTCTTGAATTGGGCAGATAAGGAGATCATCGTATCACGATGTGATAAGGGTCAACGAGATTGGGAAGCATTTAGATATATTGAGCGTTCAGACGTATGTGATCAACGGCGCAAAGGTTGTGTTTTTGAATGAAAGGCCTCAGCATAGGCGCGTTAAAGCAGTTAGCTGCGATGTCTGTTCTCGTGGCCTTGTTGACGATTGCTTTTGCTTCTGCTCTCTTGGCTGCAAGGTTCATTACCATTCATTCTTGTCCTGTTTTTCTTTTTATGATTTCTTGTTTATTTACAGAGAAAAGTGTGAGACTTTTGATTCTGGTATTGGAAATTAATAGGTAGCAGGAACTTCTAGAAGGTTTGAGAAGGGAGTGAAGCATACACTAATGGAGTTAGAGAGTTCAAACAACAGTTCAGGAGTAGAGGATAACATTCCAAGTCCCCAGAGTTTAACACCTCAAGTTCCTACTTCTACTTCTTTGAGAAAAAGACCAAGAAAGGGTATCCCTCACCGATCTCCACTGCAATGAAGTTAGATCGCAAAGAAGAAGAAGGCTGTGTTACATTTCAAGGTTCCTAATTATATAGAGACATCCTCAAATGAGATCGTATATAGCTCAATACAAGACGCAACATTAAAGGTTTTAACTTGGTCTTACTCCAAAAAAAATTGGTCTTACTCCAAAGGAGGGCCTTAGTTTGTAGTCAAATAACTAGTAGTAGTAAGTGTGTATATATATGGTTTTTTCTTGTATATTATTAACAAATGCGAAGTTTTGCAAACCCAAACCAAAGAGATTTACAAAAGGCTCTTCTAGTTACATAAGATCTTCTGGTAGTATATTACATAATTTATCTACCAGTTGTCATTTAGGATTGTTTTAAATTTGTTAGTGTATTAAATAATTTATGATACTATTTAATTAAAATAATATTTATAATTGTCTTTATTACTCAACTATCCATTTACATTCATAATATTTTATATCTTACCTAAATATAACAATTTTAACAGAATATGATAATCAAAATATACTATATATATTTTTTCTAAAAGTAATCAAAATATTTTTTTAAAAAATATTTTATAAATTTTTTTTTTAAATAGAAATCGAATCTTTTTAATTATATATAATTTTTAATATAAAAAATATTTTATAAATATTTTTTTAAAATAGAAATCAAATCTTTTTAATTATATATAATTTTTAATATACAAAAATATATCCACCTTTTTAAGGATGGATCAAAATCTAGTATATAAAAAGCTACTACATGGGCCAATACGTCAAGAAACTAAATACAAGAACACAATAGTTTTGCCACTGAACTTCCCATCCCTATCATGTATAACCCTGCTTATACTCTCTGAAAATATCCTCAGTTTTTGCGTTTCGTAATGCACAGTAACCGATTATATAAACGATTATCAACCCTAAAAGCGCTACGAGGAGAAAAATATCTGCTTTTAACCAATCAATCTTGAGATTTGCGAGCAAACCAGCTTTGCAAGAGTCACAACTGTAGCACAAAGTGTTTTGATCATTGCTCCATTGTAAACAGTCCATATCTACATACAATGCTATGGGACTTATCCAGTAAGTGGCGTTCACAAAGTTGTAACCACATTTTGTTGGGGGCTTGCAGCAACCAGACTGAAAAAATAAACAAATGCATTAGTATTAAACAAAAAAAAATATGAGGGGCAAAATAGTTTCATGGTAATTAATTATAATAATTAAGGTTCTAAAACTGGTTTACATAGCGATTAGGCGCTTGCTTATGCAGAAAATCTTCATAAGCAAAACAAACTTTAGACTAGTTTTTATAAAAATTGTTGTAGACGGCATCTAGTTGTTGATTCTTGTAAAACGTCCAATTACTATCTAGCGATTTTTTGAATAATAGATTAAAAAATACACATTATGGAAGAATCTCAAAATTGGGGATCTAATGTTATTTTAACCAAAAGTTTTTAACATATAAGAGTATGTTCAATGAAAGTCTCTAAAATTCACGTACTTGAATGGGACTAAGATAAGCATTGAAGAAATCTTGAGCCTTAGTGAATCTCTGGCTTAACTCAGGACAAATACTAGTACTACTCAAACAAGTACGAGTCCTTTCCCATTTATAAGATCTCTGAACTCTTCGACGTAAGAAAACAGAGAAATCTTCAAGACTATACTCAAGATAAGCTCTGTTTGGTTGTGGACGACCAGAGCCTCTAAGGGTAACCATGTAAATAAATCCGACAAGAACACCTAAAAGTACGATGAGCACAAGCATGGCAATTAAGTAAACAGTGAGAAGCCAAGTGATCCTCCAGAACCCTCCTATGAGACCAGCGAGACCCACAAGAAGTATCAAGATTCCGAGGACTATTACTGGCCATTGAAGAAGCACGATGCAGGAGTTTACTGGTCTGATGGTTAGCCAGATTCCGGCTCCGATGACCGGAACTGAGAGGAGGACGGATATGATGTTTATGCACCCGATTACATTGTTGCTTAAAGGCATATTTACTCTTTGTGGTTCTTGAAATTTGTTTGGATTGGTTTAATAACTTAAAGTGAGAGAGTTCAATATAAATAGCTCAACGACACAAGAGTGAGAGAGGTGAATAGTTCAATATACAATGTTTTTGTTAGTTGTTAAGGGATTAAGGGTAATAACTCGGAGAGAGATGGAGAGAGCACATTTGTGAAAGGTGAATTGTATTGTATATCAAAGGGGTTAACTACTTGAAAAGAAGAAAAAGAAGGTGGAGTCCTTTCTTAAATTAGGTATTTATGACTTTACCTTTTCTTAAAAGAGAAAGAAATCAAACTCTATTTATTACATATTTGATTATAATTTTCAAAAAAGTAAAAATAGTTGGCTAACAAAAAATGTCAAAATAGTTATATATGATTTTAGTGAAATCTATGTACAAATATAAGTAGATGACACGAAAAAAATATGCTACGTCTCTTGTTTATTTAATATTCTTGTCCAACTATATTTAAGGTGAGTAATATATAATCTTTCTTTTAATTATTTAAGCAAAAGTATGAAAGAAATTAGTGTATAAAACAAGAATTTATTGGAAAAAGACATTTTTCAACAAATCCTGTTCAACCTTCTGATACATTTGTTTTTCCTTTTTTTTTTGTAAAAAAAGCCTTCTGATACATTTGTGCTTATAAAAAACATAAATATCTTTTTTACCAAAAATTGGTGCAGAAATTATGAATCTTGTGTGTATTTACAATAATTAGCCAATTTTTCTTAAAAATACAGTCTATAAGATAATGATAAAAAAACCGTTATTGATATTAAAGTTGTCAACACAACATTTGACCATATAATTACAAACGTAAAACTATAATGAAAACGTAACAAGATATATATATATGGTCAATTGCTAATAACCATATAACAAAATCTCCAAATAAGCTAATATATTTCTGTCTGAATGCAATGCACGTATTGAAAATTGACGTTTAACAGTGAAACAATAACTGATCTCAAGTCATTGATGTTGTTGAACCTGCACAGCGTTGATGAACATAGCTAGGATCTTGTACAGAAGCTATCTGTTACAATCCAGTTAACACTTAGCTAGTACATCTCTCTAGCCAAAATCCATCTTAACAGCTATATGTACAAGAGAAAAAAAAAATTAGAATCTTTACTTAAGCGCGACACAAGTAATTGTTTTAACATACTTTTCTCCATAAGTTGATATGAAAAATGTTAATTTTACGAGTTTTCGAATTAAAACCAATTGGTTATAAGTAAAGTGACTCAAATCACTTATATATTACTTATGTCCTTTTTTATATTTCCAATGTGGGATATTCTTTCTAACACTCTCTCGAGATAATGGTGCGTATAATCATTGATCTCTTAAAATCCATCATACCCCCTCCGAGACAATGCTATTTTCTAGCAATCTCGACGAAATTGAGCCTTCATTAGACCATCAATTAATGTGATGATCGAGACACTTTTCGTGATGGATTAATGGGTCAGGATGTGGAACCTAGTTCTGATACCATGTTAAGTTTCTTGAGCTTCCAACTTAAAATTAGTTGGCAATAAGTAGAGTGGTCTAAATCCCTTATGTATTACTAATATCTGTTTCATACTTCCAATGAGAATCTTCTCTCCAACAAAAAAAAACTCATTAATTAGAAATTTATTCTATAACTTTGGTTATGTATGAAGATAGGACTGCATTGCTGCAGACGAAAGAAAACTCTCTAGCTCCAAAAGGGACTTCTCGAATCTCAACTAGAAGAAACTTGATTCTGAATGATATTGTTCTTGATTTGGGCAGATAAGGAGATAATCGTATGGGCAAGGAGATTCAGAATTATTTATATATGTTGATCTTTCAGGCGTATGTGATCAACGTCGCAAAAGTTGTGTTTTTGAATAAAAGGTCTCAGCATGGGCGCGTTATAGGTGTTAGAGCTACGAATGCCTGCGATGTTTGGGCTCGTGGCCTTGTTGATGATTTCTTTTTGTCACATCCCGGGCCCGGGCCCAATGAATAATAGGGAGGCCCGTGATGTTATGGCCCATGTAGAGAAAACCCTATGATTTTCCCCTTCCTCTCTTATAAAAAGGAGGCAGCCCTTTAGGTTTTCTCCAGAGAAGCAAAACACAGCGAAGCCCTGCCCAATTGGAGAGAGAGCAGCCCCGAGCACCAGAGCTCTACCGATCACCGCGTAGCCTCACCGGAGAGGAGATCTCGCCCTGTTCAGTCCCTTCTCGTTGTTTCCTTGAGTCCTCTTCTCTTTTTGTTCTAGATCCAGCCACTGGTGAGGGTAAGGAAACCCTAATCACTCTCTTGTAGTTCGCTCATGTCTCTTTCTACTTCTAGATCTCTGATCTGCGGTTTGGGTGGAAACCAACCGTTGTATTTGTAAATCTGGTTAATGAGGATCATAGAACGCAAATCTACTTCGTTTCATCCCTCAATTTGCAGATCTAGGCTGAGGTGAGGGCTTGTTGCAATCTCTATCTCCTTCTATCATTCTCTCATCATGGTAGAGGTATCTAGATTGATCATTCATCCCTACATGTTGCTTTCCATAGATTTATAAACATATATACATATACCTATGATATATATCTTGATGCTTGATGTATGAAAGACATAGATCTATTTCTAGGTTGTTAAAACATGGTTGAATAATGTTTGAGGATTGTATGTGATGATTGTATTGAATGGGGTTATGGTATATGTGGGTGGTGTATATGAGTTAGAGAAAGGCATAAAGCCTATGTGTGTCGGTGCAACGTGTTTGAGAGTTCTCGGGCGTTGCATCGTTTCTTGTTGAGTCATGCGGGGACCGAACGAGGTGGCATGATTTAGAATGTTGTAGCATGGATCGCATGGGGACCGAACGGGGTGGCGTGATCATGTGAATGATGTAAGATGGATCGCGTGGGGATCAAACAAGGTGGTGTGATCATGCAAATGTTGTAGCACGGATCACGCGGGGACCGAACGAGGTGGCTTGATCGTGTGAATGTGGTGGCGCGGATTACGCGGGGACCGAACGAGGTGGCGTAATAGCGTGAAGGCGTTGAACTCACGAGGTGGTGAGGTATCACGCGACAACATGAGAGGTGCAGGGACCGAACGAGGTGGCATAGTCTCATGTTGGCACCGTCGGGGTTTATCCTCGTTTCTTGTTGATTGCTTTTGCTTTACTGGATGTTTAAGTTAGATACTTATGCTATATTGTGTGATGATTGTTGGTGACTGATTTTGGGGCTCCTAGAGCTTTCCTCACTGAGTATTTGTCGAAATGCTCACCCCTCCTTTCTTTTCAGGTGAGTTCAATGAAGTGGAGGATTATTCGTCTCGGTGTGGTACTAGGTTTTCGAGTTGATGGATTTTCTTTAAGTTGTTTTATTTTTTGGATTTGATACTCGGTTTTAAGCGTTTCATACTCGTTTTAGTACGGTTTTGTAAGACATTTGGGTTTGATCCTTAGGAATAAGATTTACATTGGCCTTTTTAAGTATTTATTGTTGGTGAAGGCAGTGTGAATACATGTCGTCTCAGTTAAGTGAGAGTCGGGGCGTGACACTTTTGATTATGCTCTCTTTGCTGCAAGGTACATTACAAAGTCATTTTTGTTCTGTTTTTTTTTCCTTTTGAGAAAATTACATAACATACTTCTAAGATGTTTCTTTACTCTTTAACATGCTTTCAACATATCAAGGAATTTGTGATGATGATTTCCCTAAATTGACCACATGAACACTGACCTTGACTCTGACCAGATGAACGTTATCCCTTAAGAAGGTGAAGGCTATTGGGACTTTCCAAGAAAATTGTGACCACATGAACACTGACTTTGATTCTGACCACATAAACATTAACCCTGACTCTGACCACATGAACAGTGGCCCTAACCATCATTTTTCTCCACGGTACCATAGCCACGCGACTTCTGATACTAACAACAAGTTCAAGGGAACCCCTAACCACGAAAGAGCAACCAACCCTTCACATGACTCTAACCAACTACTAATTACAAATAAAAAGGATAACTAATGTTTTAAACTAACTAAACTAGTCACATGTCTACTTGCTAACAAGGGTATTTTCGACAGAGAAACACAACCAACACCTAAATTAGACCTCATGTTAGAAGTACCTAAAAGTGTGTGTAATATTGTAAAGCTCTCTTTTCTTTTGTGATAAAATGGACAAAACTATGGTGTTAGCTGGGTTATAATACTTTTTGCTTTGGCTCCCGATAGTTCTATTAATTTCTGTAACAGGTGTTGACCAGTACAAAAACTCATAAATCTAAGATTCTATCGGAGAGACTGAAACCGATAATGGCTTCCATCATATCTGACACTCAAGTTGCTTTCGTGGAAGGCCGTCTTATATTTGGTAACATTGTTGTGGCCCATGAAATGGTTCATGGCTTGAGAACAAAGAAGACTATCAGTGAGAACTTCATGGCCATTAAAACTGATATGTCGAAAGCATACGATCAGGTGGAGTGGAACTTTTTGGAGACTCTAATAGAGAAAATGGGGTTTGACTGTCGATGGGTTTGTTGGGTGATGGCATGTGTGAGCACTGTGTCTTATACAATCCTGTTAAATGAAAGAACACATGTTTTTTTTGCCCGGAACGTGGGATAAGGCAAGGAGACCTATTTCTCCATTCATTTTCATCATGGTCGCTGAAGCTCTAGTTAGTGTCCTTAATCAAGCTGAAGCGAAGGGACGTCTCTAAGGAATCAAGCTCGATAAATTTGGACCTGCAGTCCATCACTTATTGTCTGCCGATGATAGCTTTTTGATGTGTCGAGCGAATATGATGGATATCCTAGAGATATTATGATGTCTTAAACTATATGGGGAAGCCTCTGGTCAACAAATCAATCCTTCTAAATCGTCCATCATCTTTAGTGAAAGAGTTGAAGAACTTATAAAGGCTGATATTAAACAAGTGTTGAGGATAGAAAAGGAGGGAGGAGAGGGGTGTATCTTGGCCTTCCATAGGTGTTTAAAGGTTCGGAAAAGCTTATACTAAGCTATATTCAGGAAAAGTTGCGGCATATAATACATGGCTGGTTTGCTCGAACACTCTCCCGAAGAGGAAAGGAAATTCTATTAAAATCCGTAGGGTTGGCTATACCTGTTTATGCGATGTCAGTCTTCAAGCTCCCTGAGGATCTTTGTGCTAAGCTTACTTCGGCAATGCGAGAATTATGGTGGAGCAATGGAGGTTCCAGAAGGAAACTACTTTGGGTTGCTTAGGATACACTCTGTAAAAGTAAAGAGGATGGTTGCTTAGGGTTTCAAAAAATCTGCTGGTTTAATCAAGCCTTATTAGGCAAGCAAGCCTGGCGGGTTCTATCTAAACCTACTTCTTTAATGGCCAGGGTTTTAAAGAGTATGTATTTTAAGCATACTTCCTTCCTCGATGCTAGTCTTGGCTCACGTTCATCTTTTATATGGAGGAGTATACTTCATGTCTGAGAAGCTTGAAAATCAGGACTCCTCAGGGTCATTGGTGAGGGTGATAAGATGAGTGTGTGACATCTAACTGGCTGTTGGATACAGTAGATCGTCCTCCTATGTACCAACAAGACTGTATAGTGGACCTTACATTAAATGTTAGCGATCTGTGGCTCCCTAATTCTAAGGTATGGGATAAACATAAATTGTTTGACACTTTACTGAAGAAGACGCTTTACGGATCCTCAAGATCAGAACTAAACCGCAAAGCCAAGACACTGATGTGGGGGGGGGGTTACGAAAACTGGTCTCTATACCAACCAAAGTGCTTACAAAATGCTATTTACTCTTCATGAAGTCACCTCTTAGGAAGAACATTTGGAAGCTCAAAAACTCTCCTATAATACATCATTTTCCGTGGAGGTCGCTAGCTGGTGCTTTGGCTGTCGCAGAAAGACTTCAGTCTAGAGGCTTGGGCAATGATACAACGTGTTTTGCTTGTGGCCAAGCCTCAGAAACGTTTTGCCATGTTTGTTTACTTGTCCTTACTGCAGTTGAAGCCTGGTGATTGGCAGGAATCAAGCCCCCACCTGCTGGTTTTTTGCAAACTTCTACTTTCTTGAACCTCCATTATTTGGTGGCAGGGACGAAGAAACAGAGGGGTGATCAGGAAAATTTAAAAGCCTTCCCCTGGATCCTGTGGAACCTATGGAAAGGTAGGAATGCTCTGGTGTTCGAGAAAAACAGAATTACACCATTTACTTGTATCGCTAAGTTGCTTGAAGAAGCAGAGATTTGGAGTCAGGTTCGTTGTGCTGATCACTCTCTACCTATTGATCTTGAAATCACCCCTATATCCCAAGACTCATGGAACAAGCCTCTTCATGGTTATACAAAATGCAATGTCGGTATGTCAATGGGTTAAGGGTCCTATAAATGGCTCGAGTTGGATAACAAGAGATAGCTATGGCTCTTCCATTCTCCACAGCCGTCAAGCTCTCAACCCCTCTCCTTCAAAAAGGGAATCAAATTTGAAGTCATTTTTGTGGGCTGTTGAAGAGATGGGGGATCTACGACAGCGGAATATCTGGTTAGAAGCCTCGTCGGTGGAGGAAAGGCAAGCCCTCCTAGACCCCCAAGGCTTTCTGACCTCTCTCCCTTGATTCTTAAAATTCTTAAGCTTTTGAATCACTTTGAAGACTGGAAAATAATTCATGTATCTGACTAGAAGAACATAGTAGCGACTGCTGTTGCAGAGAGCATCACTTCTAACTTCCGTACTCAATCCTATGTTGCCGCTGGAGGTCCCTACTGGCTCCAACAAATGATTCTCCAAGAGACTGGGAACAGTTGATGTGGCCATGCTAGCCCTGGTGTTTTTTTTCATTTTATTTGGTTGATCCTTCTATTTGTACATACCTACTGGTACTAGTTCTTTGTTTTCCATTTCTTTAACCTTCAAATCATGTAGTTGCTGGGTCTACCTCAAACATTTTGTCATTTGGACTTTTTCTTGATGAATTTTTTCAGTGTTAAAAAAAAGTTGTAACAATGGATTTTTGGAGAATATAATTTAACATTTATTAATATATATATAATACGAGTTGAAATCCTCTATTTTTTTATTTGTGATTTCTTGTTTTATTTACAGAGACAAGTGTGAGAGTTTTGATTTTTGTGATTTCTTGTTTATTTACAGAGAAAAGTTAGAGACCTTTGATTTGGGTTTTCTTTTTCTTGCACTTTTATGTAATAGAGAGTCTTTCTTTTGATAAGCTTTTTAGCAATTAGGAACTAATAGGTAGTAGAAAGTTCTACAAGCTTTGAGAAGGGAGAGAAGCATACACTAATGAATCAGAGAATTCAAGCAACATTTGAGAAGTAGAGGATAACATTCCAAGAAAGGGAATACCTCACCGATCTCCACTGTAGTGAGGTTAGATCGCAAAGAAGAAGAAGGCTGTGTTACATTTCAAGGTTCCTTATTATGTACAGATGTCCTCAAAAAGGATGGTATATAGCTCAATATAAGACACAACACAGAAGTTTAAACTTGGTCTAATTCCAAAGGAGAGGGCCTTAGGCTTTGTAGTCAAATAACTAGTGTGAATATATATGATTTCTTCTTTTTGCAAACCCAAACCAAATAGATCTACAAAGGATTCTTCCAGTTACATAAAAATGTTCTCATAGTGCATCTACAGTATTAAAGCAAGACCACTCATAAGATTTTGTCCTTACTTTTTGGAGATAATTACATTATCATGCCATTGTTTTTTTAAATTATTAAATAAAAACGGCCATGATACTTAACCAATCAGAATGCATGATATTTGGCCAATCACTTTACAACATTAGTTATTAACTTTTAAAATGCCAAAAATCAAACAAAAACCCTATATTACAATTATCAATGTTTCTGGTAATCAATTACTAAGACCATGAAATATTAAAGTAGTCTAAATAAATTTATAATGTGAATTACGAGATAAATAATAGCTTTCATAATTTTAAGATATTTTCATAATTGGACTATTAAATAATTCATGAATTTCAACCTTAGGCGCAAATAAAATAAAATAAAATCACGCCAACAAAAACTTAAATATCAAAAATCATGGTATCAGTTTTTCAGATTTTAAAAAGTTCGCATTTGGGTATTACAAAACTGGGCCAGGTTCGAGTCGGATCCTCTCGACTCCGAATGGGTTCAAGTTTTAACTGAAATAACAAAAGCATTCGATTTAGTTTGGATTTTTATATCTAAACTACCAAAAATTACTTAAAAATAACTTAAAAACCTAAAAGCCCCAGTAGGTATGGTTCGAATCATTTATGTTTTTATCCGAAAGTAACTACGGATACAATCTAATTTGGGTATTTTGTATCCAAAGCATCCATTTATATCCATAAATAACTAATATATATATATATATATATATATATATATATATATATGTACGGATAATCATTTGCTTCTAAGTACGGGTTGGATTCAATATCGATATTTGGGGTTTTGAGAAATTGACCCGTTGAAATATTTAGGCCGGATTTCGGTAGCCTAATTTTCGGGTCGGTTTTTGGCTGCAGATATTATGATCAAGCCCTATATGAGACTATCAAAAACTAAAACACATGATTTTTAATTAACAGTTCTTTTTCTAATGGAACATTTTTGCCACTATATTTACCCTATATTAGGCTATCAAAATCTAGTATATATTAAAAGAGATTACATGGGGCAACATGTAAAGCAACTTTAAAAAGAACACAATAGTTTTGCCACTTAACTTCCTATCTAGTGGCGGAGCCAACCAAAAATTTCACTAGGGTCAATTTCATAATAAACCTTATTACATGGTCATTAAGTTAAATTTGTATCATTTTCTCAATATGTCTTCTTAGGGTATGATTGGCAGAACATTAGCATAATCATTATGCTTCTTATTGTCCACTCAACATTCATTTGAAAAGTATTTAGGAAAGCATTTACGAAATGCTAATGCTCTCCAAATGCTCTTTACTCAATGCTTTTATATGAAGCTTTTGATTGAGAATTTGCAGTTAGAATAATAAAGAATAAAATAATTATATATTATTAGTCTATTTTATTTATAATATAAAAATTTATTTTTATAATTTAAAAAAATAAAAATTGTATTTTTAAAAATAAAAATTGCGACTAAATATTTTTAAAAGAACAATATTTCACATTTAAGATGTAATATTTTATATAAATATATATATATATATATATATATATATATATATCATTCATTATTTAAAAAACTATAATGTAGTGTATATTTATATATATTAAAATATAAACATATATATTATTTATAATAAATAAATTATATATTATATATTAATTTTTATGATAATTTTTATATGAATGATTTATTCATCTACCAGTAAATAAATAATGAAAATTTATATATATATATATAAAATAATTTATTTTATTTAATAATATCACAAATAATTTTTATATCCTTACATAAATTATATTTTTGAAGAAAAATAATAATATTTCATATAATTAATTTCTATAATTAAATAATATTCATTATTTTTAATAAAATTTTTATTATTAATATTATATATATATATATATTATTTTAAAATAAATATATTATTTACTAATTTTTATATAATTTTAAAATTGTATACTAATAATGCTCTACCAATCAATTTATTAAAATATTTAATGAGAGCATATAGATGTTGCAGCATACTACTTCTAGAATATACTGGTACTGATTTGTAAACAGCTGTACATCGAGGCCTTAGTGCACATGAACATTTTTTCCTTTTACAAAAACCTTGTGAGTCATTTGACCATGCTCACCAAAAGGTGGCTCTGCCACTGTTCCCATCCCTACCAAGTATAAACCTGCTTATACTATATCCTCAGTTTTCGCGTTTCGTAACCGAATATATAAACGATTATCAACCCGATAAGCGCTACAAGGAGAACAACATCTGCTTTTAACCAATCTAGCTTGAGATTTGCAAGTAAACCAGCTTTGCATGAGTCACAACTGTAGCACAAAGTGTTTTGATCATTGCTCCAATTTAGACAATCCAAATCTGCATACAAAGCTATGGGACTTCTCCAGTATGTAGGGTTCACGAACGTGTAGCCACATTTTGTCGGGGGCTTGCAGCAACCAGACTGAAAAACAAACAAACAGCTTAGAAATTTGTTTTTTCATTTTTCATAGCAAAATAAAGAAGAAATTTCAAATAAAACATACTTACTTGAATGGGAGTAAGATAAGCATTGAAGAAATCTTGAGCAAAAGTGAATCTTTGGTTTAAGTCAGGACAAATATTAGAGGAACTCAAACAAGTACGAAACCTTTCCCATTTATAAGACCTCTCAATTCGTCGACGTAAGAAACCAGAGAAATCTTCAAGACTATATTCAAGATAAGCTCTGCTTGGTTGTGGACGACCAGAGCCTCTAGGGGTAGACATGTAAATAAATCCGACAAGAACACCTAAAACTACAATGAGAGCAAGCATGGCGATTAAGTAAACAATGAGAAGCCAAGTGATCCTCCAGAACCCTCCTATGAGACCAGTGAGACCCACAAGGAGTATCAAGATTCCAAGTATTATTACTGGCCACTGAAGAAGCATGACGCATGAGTTTACTGGTCCGATGGTTAGCCAGATTCCGGCGCCGATGACCGGAACTGAGAGGAGGACACCGATGATGTTTATGCAACCGATTACATTGTTGCTTAGAGGCATGTCTTTGTTTTGGTTAGGCTCTTTGTAGTTTTTTTGAAAATGGCTTGGTTTGAGAGACAGATTAAGGATGAATGTAATAACTTAGAGTGAGAGAGTTTAAATAAACAACTACACAAGAGCGACAGAGAGAGAGAGAGAGGTGATTAGTGTTATATACAATGTTTTTGTTAGTTGTTAAGGGAGATGGAGAGAGTCACATTTGTGAAAGGTGAATTGTATTGTATATCAAAGGGTTAACTGTTTGAAAAGAAGAAAAGGTGGTTGGAACATTTCTTAAATTAGGTATTCTAGCTTTATCTTTCTTGAAAGAGAAAGAAATCAAAACCTATTTATTACATATTTGACTATAATTTTCAAAATTAGTATATATGTTCAAAAAATTAGGATATATTTTTTAAAGATTAAACATTGTTATATATGATTTTGGTGAAATCATATAAAAATATATAAGTAGATACACAAGAAAATATTCTAGGTGTCTAGATTTTCTTTTAACTTCATCTAGGTGTCTAGTTTATTTAATAGATTCGTATCCAACTTTTATTTAAAGTGAGTAATATATAATTGTTCTTTTAGTAATTTAAGCAAAAATATAAAAGAAATTAGTGTAAAGAAAAGAAAGCTATTGAAAATAAATTAGACATTTTAAATCTTTTTCAGCCTTCTGGTTACCGTTATCTTTTTCAGAAAAAGGAAGAAAATAATAAATATTATTTTTTTGCTAGAAATTAGTGCAGAAAAGATGAATCTTGCGTGTCTTTTCACTAATTAGCCAATTTTCCTTTAAAATACAGTGCATAAGATATGAAGAATTGTTCTTGAAATTAAAGTTGTCAACACAACATTTGAACATATAGGGTCTGAATAATGTAACCACAACAGTTTCAGTTGCGGCTTTAAGCGTTGTTATTATGAGATTTGGACGATTGGTACAATAATTAAAAAATATTACGTTTAGGGATACTTATAACTGATTAACTATCAACTGCACACTACAAGAAAGTTTAGCTTTTGTT